>JACXGJ010008736.1:0-26265 GCA_016801105.1 Esox niger
CATAGAAGGTAAGCTGGATGACTACTGTATGAGAAGACAACTACTACATTATCACAGCACTGCCATTGGTTATGTATTAAATACAGTACTCAAGCATTGTTAGAATAATAAAAATAAAACAGGAACATAACCCCCCCCCCCCCCAAGGTATTTATACAGCCTTTACCCCACAGGACAATTGAGAGAGAAGAGATAGACAAAGAGAGTAGGTAAGAGTTTGAGCCTGTAACATCATGTGCTAATAGACTATCAATATGCTGCAATAAACAATTGTATTACTCTCTCCCTTGACAACCGAGTACGCAAGTTATTATTACTACCACTATACGACATGGCTGATTTCTAACAATAGCAATATTTACATACCAACCTCATGAGTTTTTGACAGGCAGCTACATTTGACTAAACTTTCCATGACAGAGTAAGGCGCTTTTGGGAGAATGGATTGAAGTAGTTTAAAAATACAGCTTCAGAAAAAATTAAGAGACCACTGGATCTTTTTCTTTCCTTTCCAATTAAGTAAAAAGGGAAGGTTTTGAGTGAGGAACAGAATGGTTGAAATTAAGAGCCCACTGCAAATTGAATGCTTCTGTTCATCCCTCAAAACCTACCTTTTCAACTTTTTCGGAAAGGAAAGAAAAAGGTGCAGGTGTCTCTTATTTTTTTTCCCGGACCTCTATATCAATATAATTCAACAATAAATTGCTTGGTAGTCAAATATATAGGTATCAGGTTGTAAATTGAAGTTAATCCCACCAATAAGGATAATGCACTTTATGTAAAACTAGCTAGCAAGAAAGTTTAATGACTTTTGGTTTCTTTACACTGAAATTAACATTATCCAATTAATCTAATTTCAAACAAATGAACTGTCATTTATATAATTGGCAACAGGATCAGACAGACAAGTTGCCTTGGTGAACTGAGTTTGAAGCAAAATGTGACAGCCAGATTTAAACTTTTAAGAGGGTTTATTTACTTTTCCCTCCTACACTTTAATAAACTATTTTGGCTTCTTGATGTTCTATAGCCACTACAGTGGGTTAATGTGC
Source organism: Esox niger (assembly GCA_016801105.1). Lineage (NCBI taxonomy): Eukaryota > Metazoa > Chordata > Actinopteri > Esociformes > Esocidae > Esox > Esox niger. The sequence goes on from JACXGJ010008736.1 coordinate 1,053, forward strand.
ACTACTGAGGCAGACAGTCTGCCAGTTATAAATTGTGTGATAAGGACGGAAATGTTCTCAAATGTAAGACTTCTGCGTTACTTATTTGCATTAAAACATCTTGGTAATGCTTTTTGACTTAATCATATGATTCTTAGTCAATTTTCTACATTCACTACTCTGTGGGAGCTCTGACTAGCTATGGCTCACAGGTCTGTTTAAGGTTCAAAATTGACACATTAATATTTACAGGCACTTGCGCTGCCTACAAAAAAATCACAGATGTATCTTGTTAGATTTGTAATTATGGTTTGTAGCAAGAAAAAGGGTTCAGATAATAATTATACGATCAATGATCACTATGATTACTATAGAGCAAATTAATAAAGCAAACTCAGTGAAGTTTAATTTGTGGGGGAAGAAATCCTGATATTTCTTCTGAGGAGCAGACCTGGAGGAGCAGTACAGCCACAAACATGAACATCTTAGAAGAAACACTGCAGACACGTCTTCAATGGCATGCTAACCGCAAACCTGCTAACACGTGATGATGGGATGATCTGGCAAAATTCTCAGACCACAATGGGCAATTCAACTCTGCCCCTTTAAACATAACAGAAAATAAATTGGCCCTCTGGAAGCAGACTTGCTATGAAGAAACCCTTCCCTGGATGTGACTTTGTTTTTCTATTAGCTGATGCTGGTGTGTTGGGTGAAAAATTAACATGTTTGTCTAAACCTAGTTCCATCCTCCTGATTCTTTATGAAAGACGTCTTTGTAACCAAAACGCATGGGGTGGAATTCAACTATCTAGGAGCCCATACTTCAATGACCATAAAACAAACAGCATTATTTGACCTGACCTTGACTAGCAATCAGCCCAGATGTCCAACAAACACTAATGGGTCTATACAAAGCAAACAGAAAGCAATGACCAGGGTCACATTCATATAATGCGTTGAGGCAACAACTAAAAAGACAAACATTTCTCATGAACAAGAAGTTACAGTTAGTACCTCTGCTTCCTACTCCTTCCCACTAAACATGACCCAACTGTCTGCCAATCCCCGAATGGAAACTTCCACAGGAGACAGGACAAAGTTATAGGTGATTTCAGGGTCCGGTAAGTACCTATTCAGCTGCAAAGACAAGGCAGTGTTCCAAATAGCCCCTATTTGTCCTCTATGTAGACAGGCACACATTTCCATCACTGTTTAGGAAATAGACCTCATTCTTAACAGTGTACATTTTAGAAATCTCTTGAACAAGTGGAGCCAGTCCCAAACAGTCATCAGTGACGGGGCAAAATAAAATGCCCACTTTCCTACTTTTCAGTTACAACTACCTGAATCTCAGACTTATTTTTCAAAATATAGGACACTATTAGTATAACTTTCTTTTCTATCTTTAGTACATATAAAGCTAAACATTCAGGTTCTTTAACTGGGCTGCAATACTTGCGGACAGGAACGGAAATAATTTGTTTAGGCCACACCTTGTTGTTTTCTTTATAACAGCCAGGGCTGGTTTGTAGTTGTGCAATTAACCTGCTAAAAAAGCCTCTCATTCGCAAAATAGAGTTTCTACTGGGCAAATTCAAGTAGTTACCTGTCCATTCCAGTTTTGTTCAATTTAATAAATCCCTTTGCAACAAAAATCCATGAAAATGTAACAACTGCCAGAAACCTGTATGTTAAAAGTTGGTAGAAAAATGAGATATAGATAGCAAATTATTTCATGAACAAATTCCTATTGCAATTACACTATACTGTATTTGACTGGGTAAACATATATTTGTGTAGATAGATATTTGGGTAAATATATATTTGTTTTGTGGACGCAGTGACTCACATTTGAGCACTAGGACCAGAGGCCTCAAGAACCAGAATTCAGACTATGGCCATATAGACTCTGGTAGCAGGGACTTGATGCAGATTTAACCACAGGCATCCATGAGTCAACTCGTGCAGAGGCTACTCACTATATTCTTTTGTAAATTGGCCATGCTTGCAGACTTGACCATAGAATCCACTGGGGTGTTCTCATCTACAAAACCCTGCTTGGGCAGGCCCCTACTTTAAAAGCAAAGTTTACATACATCATCCTCCGCCTACAACACGCTCAGTCTTCCATATACTTTTAAATGTTTCTAAAGCGAACTCGGGCCTCTGTCATTATCTATTCCAGCATGCTGCAGCCAAGGACCTACAAAAGATTTTAAAACTAGATACATTTATCTCCATATCTGCTTTCAGGGCATCTCTTGCTTAACAATTTTTAACAATTTGTGCCACGTGTTCTAATATGTTAAGTTTCTTTATGGCCTGCAACATTTTTACTAATTCACTGACAAAGATCTAATTGTTTTGTTTATTTACATACTGCTTTCCTCCATGGCCCTATCCGGTCATATGTTGTCATGGCTGATTTGGTTTCCTTTGTGAAGTTTGTCTGTGCATTGTGCTTTGTAATGGCTCTTTTATTGTTTACTTTGCCTTGCCGGTTTGGTCAGTTGGAGTTCGTGCTGTGTTTACTGTTTTATGTTTTCCTCTACCAGTATACTGTATTTTTTTTCATTTTTCTTTCGTGCCCCCTCATCTTCCTCTTGCCATGTCGTGGTTGTAAATAAGAATTGTGTTCTTAACTGATATGCCTGGTTAAATAAACAAAAAATTAAAATAAATAAAACTTGTCTTAGATTTAACTATAGGTATAATCTAATGATACAACTACTTGGGAGTTGACAGACTTAAGGTAGGGTGACTCGACTACATCTCTGGCGAATATACAAATAACAAATTCAATCAGACAGAATATAACATTGTCTGTGTCAGGAGAAAACCAATTGTTTGCCAAACAATATCTTTTTACAGATATTGAAAGCAGGAATTCTTTCAAGGCGCTCTGAGCATTAAATTACGCTTCATATACAACCCCATTTCCAAAAATGAAATTATGTGCAAATCATTCAAATCCTATATTCAATAGAAAATGGAAATAAAAAGCAAACATGTCAAATGATGAAAATAGTTTCTTGAAAAATATATGCCCACTTTGAACTTGATGCAGGCAACACGTTTCGATGGGACAGGGGCAAGAAAAAGACTGGAAAAGTTATGCAATGCTAAAAAACTAAACCTGGAGGAACATCTCATAACTAATCAAGTTGACTGGCAAGATGTCAGTAAAATAATAGGGTATAAAAAGTGCATCCCAGTGAGGATGAGTCTTTCAGAAGGAAAGATGGGGAGGACTTCACTACTCTGTGAAAGACTGTGCAGGCAAATTCATGAATAACGTGTCTCGGTGTAAAATTGCAAAATCTTTGGGGATCTCATTATCTTAGGACCTGTTCTTTTTACTATATACATATATGCTGTCAATCAACCTGTAAAAAGTGGTGCTATTCACCTCAATGCAGATGACACAATTCTCTATGCTTTGCTCCAACAATCAATGCATTACTGCATTAAAAACAGACACGATTATCTAGTGGGCTCCGGAACACTTCCAAAAACACTTGTCTGTGAACACATTACGTTGCTGCGTCCACAAATGCAAGTTAAATGCAAGTTACCATGCAAGCAACAAACCATATAGAAACAAAATCTAAAATCCCAATCATGACCTCTGGGCTCAAGCTCATTTTAGATGGACTGAGAAGTGGAAAATTGTCCTGTGGTCCGACAAATCAAAATTGTAAATTATTTGAAGGAATCATGGGCATGGCTCCGTAGGTAAAGAGTCCAGGTGCTGCCTGTAGTCCAGACCAGTCACCTATTGAAAACATTTGGCACATTATGAAATGGAAAATACAACAAATGCAACTGTTGACCAGCTGCAATTCTGTATCAAGCAGGAATGAAAAAACATTTCACTGTGAAAACTACAGCAATTAGTATCAGCAGTTTCTAAACGCTTACAGAGTATTGCTAAAAGGAGAGGTGATGCAACACATTAGTAAACATGTGCCTGTCCCAAAATCTTTGAAACTTGCTGCTGGCAACAAATTCAAAATTGGCATGTATTCTTCCAAAAACAATACCATTTCTCAGTATCAACATTTGAAATGTTGTCTTTGTACTATTTTCAATTCCATATATGGATAGATGACTCACAAATCATTGCATCATGTTGTTTGCATTTCAAGCAGTGTCCCAACTTTTTGGGAAGTTACATAATTGTTTGTTAATGTGAAAACATGGCAGTTTCTTTCCGGAAACATTTCTGAGGTTTTTATTAGTCAGCAATGGTATTAGATCATATCTAAAATGCATTAATTAAAAACAATTTATACAGTATAGTAATTTAACTTACTACTTAATTTTTCATAATCAAATAATTTATTTGAAACTTGTAGTCTTTCAACTGACTTACCCCTGGTTGAATAACATATTTATGGACAAACATTTTCCTGTCAGAATAACCCTTTAACAACATTTGATGTATTCTTATTTTTTGGATTCTGCACTCGCATCAAGAACAAATGAATGTATATGGTACATTGTCTTCACATTCATTTAAAAGTGTATGGAAAAAGTATTTTTAGTTTGACAGCATTTGATTTGACACATTTTGTCTATCAAGATAGAGTGCCTTACCTTATTGTAGTTCCCTGACTTGATTCCCACCGGAATCTTGCTCTGAAAACAAAGATAAAGAAAAGGTCTGCCTGGTGTCCAACTTCGATGTCAACAAAGCACAAAAGCAGCATGCCAGGACATACCTGTAAGCTAAAGCAAGGCTGCCCAACCCTGTTCCTGAAGATCTACTGTCCTATAGGTTCTGTATGTATTGAAATGTTTTCGTCACCAAACATTTGAGCCTAAACCTTATCCTGAGATAAAATACAGACAAAAGCGTACCACTCAGATAAAAGATACATTAAAAACTCTACTTATAAATACCATGTGAGATGTTTACTGTACTACTAGCAAAACACAAGCATAGAGGGGTTATAAAGCAAAATGTAATATTTCAAAAATGAAACTATACAAAATTGTTAAGACTGCCTGATATATCTGACATTTCAACATTCTCGCCAGTCCTTCTAGTCTGTCAGTTTGCAGTGATATACAGACTTCCACACACTTGCTTTAGACAGTTGCAGTACTATCCCCCACCCTAACCAACCCAGGTCTAGCTAATACTATTCCAGTTTGTAATCCAGTTAGGAAGGGAAGAGGAGAAGTCGTGTCATTACTTAAAATTCATTCTTGTAAACGAAAGATGCAGGATTATTGCAGTGCACCATAAAACATCCAACATTGTAATGGCACTATGGTAATGATGTTTGATCAGTAGGCTGTCAACCCCACACATTGTCACATTAAATTGGCATTGCTTGAAAAGTTGGTGTTAATTGTTTATGTTATGTTCAACCAACATGTACATATAGTACTTAAGGTACTGGTTATAGACAGCATATTGTTTTATTATCTTAGTTACACAAAGGCACTGGTTATAGCCAGCATATTGTTGTATTACTGTATTGTTATTGACAATGTTTTTGGTCCATTAAAATAACATCAAATTTATTAGAAATACAGCATAGACATTGTTAATGTTGTAAATTAAAATTGGAGTTAGAAACTGCAGATTTTTTATGGAATAACTACATAGTTGTACAGAGGCCCATTATCAGCGACCATCAGTCCTGTGTTCCAATGGCACGTTGCATTTGCTAAACCAAGTTTATCATTTTAAATACCTTTGTGATCTTTTGGAAACCCTTTTGCAATTATGAAGCAATAAAACTGGCCTTCCTTAGACTAGTTCAGCATCTGACGCATCAGCAATTATCGGTTAAATTACAGGCTCAAAATGGCCAAAGAACGTACTCTGAAACTCGTCAGACTATTCATTTCCTGAGAAATGAAGGCAATTCCATGTGAGAAATGGCCAAGAAACTCAAGACCTCATAGAACGATGTGTACTAGTCCCTTCACAGAACAGCACAAACTGTCTGTAACCAGAATTGAAATAGGACTGGGAGGCCCCCGTGCACAACAGAGCACGAGTTGTCGTATTACATTCAAGTGTTTTGTTTCAAGAAACAGATGCCACACATGTCCTCAACTGGCAGCTTCATTAAATAGTACCTGCAAAACACCAGTCTCAATGTCCACAGAGAAGAGGCAACTCTGGGATGCTGACCTTATTTAAGACTGGGGAAAAAAAAGATGGGCAAAAGAACACAGACAAAATATGGAGGAAGATTTCAAATTTTTGCCAGACCGTGTAAGTGGAGCCAGCTAAGAAGAGCAAATGTCTCTTACTGACTGACTGACTGACTGCCTGACTACCCCTTGGTAAATAGTGTAGTGGTTAGAGAAATGGACATTCAAAATGTAGGTCCCATGTTCGGATCTCCTCATAGGCAAAGCGAAGTATGCATTAACAATTATTCCGTATAGACGAAAACCATGCTGGCTAAAACCTTTATTATCTACATTACAGTAAGCTTGAAATAAAACAGTTTACGGTTATATTGGGATTGTTTCTGGTGGATTTTCAAAGTATGCATCAGTGCATTTTGGGTCAGAATAGACAAACACATTTGCTGGCTTCAACAATCACACGTTACGTTATAGTAAACCTTAACTAAAACTGTATACAGTTATATTGCATCTATTGAGAGCAAATCCATTTTTTTTGTGTACGGTTATACAGTATTGTGACTATTTCTGATAGATTCCATGATTCTCTCATCTTTTCACATGATGAAAAAGTTAGTTATCATCACCTTTACTGATAGTTATTGTATCAATGTCATTCATGAATGAAAGAAAAAAGTGTGGTTATGCCACGAAAGAAAAAAATACATTCTTATGCCATGAAATGAAATAGCTTTGGCAGATTCGCTAGCAATTGCTAAATTCTTATGACAATTCCAGTAAGTTAGTAGATACTGGTAAAGCCTATTACTGGCTAATACGCTGTAAAAACGGCCAGTGGCAAACACCATACAGTTCATAGACGCTATTTCTGGTGGAGGTAAACTAAGTAAGAAACGTTAATCAGTTTAACTGTATTAATATCATTCATGAATGTCCAATTAGCTGTGAAACAGCCAATGGCAAAAGAGGATTTGTTCACGGTAGACACAAGAGGCTATACTGACACCAGCCAAATGCACAGCTCTGTGGTGTAGTGGTTAAGGATACAGCCTTCCACGTGGCCACTTTGATATTAGGTGTATTCACTGTTGCCACACCTTCCCTCATTACACCAATACATTTTACCTGAAAATGATTCAATGCAATGAGCACTCAAGTTTATATGATTTGGAGTTGGAAAATGTGCATAGAAATAATGATACGATCAGAATACTCACTTGCCTAATAATTATATATATATTCTATGGCGAATAATCTGTTGCAGCGTAACAGCAATCATCCAACTAATGTTGTTAAGACATTGTTTCATGTGTGTTTTTACTTTTTAATAGTTAATCCTAAGGCTTTTTATTCTTAGGCTGAACATGCATACATTTAAACTATTCGAGCAGCCAATATCAATCATAAACACTTATACGATATAGGTGCCTTCTACTCCAGTCTCAATGACTGTGATTACCCAGATACTGCCTTCTGAAGAATTTCTAGATTCGGTGCAAGTAGTTAAATGCTCCATCAACATTTCCTTGGAGCTCCTAAATTAATTTTAACACCATACTTCACCAAAAGAAGATTAACGTTTTGTAATGGCCCAGCTAGAGCCCAGACCCCCAATCGGACAGATTTCGAGCGCTTTTGCAAAGAAGAATGGGCAAATATTGCCATGTCAAGATGTGCCATGCTAATAGACTCCTACCCAAAAAGAGTGTTGGAATAAAATCAAAAGGTGCTTCAACAAAGTATTAGTTTAAGAGTGTGCACACTTATGAAACCAGGTTATTATGAGTTTTTCCCCTTCAAATATTTCAACTGAATTGTTCATGTCACATTTAAGGTGGAAAGGTTCTGACATGACTAATCACCTGACTTTATATTCACTGTAGAGTGAGAAAATTTGTCAGCAGATTCATTTGCCTAATCTTTGCAGATCTTTAGACCATGGTGGAAACACACACAACATTGGGCTGACGGAACCTTTTAGTTCCTTGAAAAGTACTTCCTGGGACTAAAAGTTCTGGGTAATTTTGGTGGAATCGCAGCTTAAGTTTGAGGTGATTGGATCACAAAGAAGAACATTTGTGACACGCAGACCAAATGAAAAGACATTGGAGAAGTGCTTGACGCCATCTGTCTAGTATGGTGGAGGCAATGTAATGTTTTGGGGTGCTGTGGGGGTGGTAAAGTGGGAGATTTGTACAGGGTAAAAGGGAAGGAAGTCTATCCATTTTGAAACGCTGTGCGATACCCTGTTGAGACAACTTGCTTAGAGCCAATTTCCACCTAAAACAGGACAGTGATCCAAAGCTCCAAACTATGGTAGAACTATTTAGGGAAGACGCAGTCAGCTGGTATTCTGTCTATAATAGATTGGTCAGCACAGTCACCGGATTTGTACACGATTGAGCTGTAGTCGGAGCAGCTTGAGTGTATGGTACCTAAGAAGTGCCAATCATGCCAACCCATCTTGTGCGAGGTAATTCAGGAAGCATGGGGTGAAATCTCTTCGGATTACCTCAACAAATTGTCACCCAGAACGCCAAAAATCTGCAAGGCTGTAATCGCTGCTCATGGAGGACGCTTTGATGAAAGCGTGACGGAAAAAATCATTCTAATCTTGTCAATTATGATATTTCCTATTCGTTTTGCTACATTTCCTATTCATACTAATTCAATGTATGTTTGCATGGAAAATCAGGACATTTCTAAGTGACTCCAAACTTTTGAACGGCAATGTACACAATGACATTGGTTATATCCAGTGTGAGTATTACTTGAGGCCACTGGTACAGTGCCTTTCTCAAGTGCACAATGACAGACTAAAATAATTTAGGCTGGTTAGAAATATGGTATTGGTCGTTTTGCCTTATTGAAGTGCTAATTCAAATAGTCACCTTATTTGTACCATTTTATACCTATTCAACCATTTCTGGAAGAACCTAAGTTTAAAGGGTGTTAGGAGTGGATTTGGAGAACATCATAGAACAATTTGGGTATGTTGAACTGACCTCCGGGCAGGGCTCCACTTGGCAGTCCTTAATGGAGCAGTGGCCATCGTCGGGCCAGAAGGGACAGGGCCGATTCAGGTTAACCTGTGGGGACATAAAGAGAACGGCATTATATTTACAATTTGGTCACCGTAGATATAATGCATTGCTTAGATTAATAGTTTTCAATTCCCACTAAGTCCGGCATCTTACCTGGGACCAGCTTGGAAAAGTCAAGCCATTTAACACTATTCATGGTAGTGTTTTATCTAGCAAAAGGAGGGATAGAATCCCTTTTCATGAATCAGTCATATTGTAGAAACACAATATTATAATATAATTAATTTAATATAGTGGGTTTATTTTATCAATGAACAAGAACACTAGTCGTAGAAGGGTTTTTTAAATTAACATCTCAGTTATGTTGCTACACTAAATTATGAATCAATGTTGCACACAATGTATGTGTAATAACAAAAAATGTTGGCAAATATCGTCACAGGCGGCGGTGTCAGGTAGTTTTTGCATTAAAGTGGTTATATATGTAATAGTAAGGAAATATGACCATAATAAAAACTCTAAATGACACTTCTACCATGTACTTCTACTATTGTAGCTGGTTAAGAACAGGTCACAGGTAGGATGGCAAATTTGCTCCATTCTGATGCATAGTGACTCTATGACATCTGCCTATCTACGGGTGTGACAACCATACAACTCAGTTTTAATAAGTGCATTTCACTTAATAAAGTTGAGTTTTTTTGTTGAGATGTTCGAGACCAACACAAGAAACTCCAAATACGCTGCAATGAAGATGTCAACAAATGACTCATTAGCTCTCTGTTAAGCATTTCAAAGACAAAACACATTTTTTTAACTAAAACAGGCAATAGCTGCCACTACTGCTGACCTGCTTCAGGGCATGCCCGTCATTAGACACAGTGAGATCATTAGAAACAGTTTTACTGTTTTGCAACTGTAAATGTGATTTGCTCACATTGTCAGTGGGGTCAAAGGAGACACTCCAACATGCAGCAGCTTACTGACCAGTGACATCGATGCACAGAAAATGCCAGTAGGGGTTTAGATAACTGGGATGATGATCCTGATGATTTGGCAAGTCTATTCTTCCTTTTCAGTATTCTTAATGTGTTATTCACAGTAGGGGGGCAATACGATTTGTCTTTAGAAGATAGTACAGTATGTGCGTATACGGTGGCCGTTGAAGCGCACGTAACACCTTTGTGCACAGATTAAGAGAGGCGACAGTCGACAGACCCCACTGTTTCTAATGGATGCAGCGTGTTTAACGACTGTGCCACGTTGCATAACAACTGTGCCACGTAGCTCAGTCCACCTGGCAGTTGGGACATGCTTGGTCACCATCTGAGCCACGTGTAGAGAAAGCATTGGAGCAGCAGTTAGACAAATGCGACCGAGGGGACCAGGGTGCTGTTATCACAGAGAATGTCATCATAGGCTGTGTTTACACTGGCGACCCGATTTGTATTTTATTCCTCTCTTCACCATTCTGCCTCTTGACCAATCTAACCACCTTAAAAAAAAGAACAACTTTTGAGAGGGAATTACCAGAATTGGGCCATATGTGCTTCTCGAAATTTGGATTTGGAACACTGCCTTTGCAAAAAAGGAAAGCTGGGACTTAGATAAAAGGGATGACTTAACGTTAATCATTACGTTCTGCAAAACTTTCTTTTTATAAGAGGCATTATGAAGGTAAAATAGCAACATTAGTTGTAAAAATGGTTGCACAATTGTAAAAAAAAAAAAAATGGAATTACTTTTTTAGTTGAAAAAAGCATTTTGCAAACTTAGAAAAAAGATTTGCAAACATGGAATTATGTTTGTAGTTGTATAAAACTGCCTAATTGTAACTAACTTTGGAATCATGCAACTCATTAATAACACATGCCAATGTAAAATACAAACACTCAGTTGTCACAGAAATATTGCTAGAACTGTGACAAAATGATTTTTATTTGTAAATCCATGATCCCAAATATCAAGTTCATTACAATTATGCACATTTTTCTACCACTACAAAAGTAATTCCAAGTTTGCAAATCTTTTTTACAACTACAAAGGTACCATCCCTGTATAACCACCCAGTACTCTGACCCTAACATCCACCTGTCTACTACATTTTATTGTATTTTTTTTAATCCTGCAATTCAGTGTTGTTCATGCTGTATGTATAATATCCACTTACCTCATGTACATTACACCTGCACTAAAAATGTGTTATTAATTCCGGCATTGTTTGCGCTCTGCTATCTATATACCTATATATATATCTATAGATATATCTATATAAAGTGGGGTGAACAAGTATTTGATACACTGCTGATTTTGCAGGTTTTCCTACTTACAAAACATGTAGAGGTCTGTAATTTTTACCATAGGTACACTTCAACTGTGAGAGACGGAATCTAAAACAAAAACAAAAAATATTAATTATTTAACAATCATACAATGTGATTTTCTGGATTTTTGTTTTAGATTCCATCTCTCACAGTTGAAGTGTACCTATGATAACAATTACAGACCACTACATGCTTTGTAAGTAGGAAAATACTTGTTCTCCCCACTGTATCATATATATATATATATATATATATATATATATATATATCACATCCACTGTCATTATGTAAATAATAATACCTGCACAATAATATTTATTTCCAGCACCCTATATACCCTGCTCATTGCACTAGTCTCTCCAGTCTTACTATGTTGTTGTTTGGTTTATTTTGTGTATTTATGTGAACTGTATATTGCAGTCGGTGACTCTGGTTGAGTGTCGTTTGTTAAAGTTTTTTATGAGTAAGCACATCGTGAGTCTGTATAATCCAGAGTCAAATTCCTCATATGTGTACACATACCTGGCGAATAAAGTTGATTCTGATTCTAAAAAGTTATTGCAATATTTTTTACAACTGCAAAAGTATATATATTTTTTTTTTTACAAGTGTGCAACCTAATTTACAACTACAATAAATGTACGTTTTAACTGCATCTACAGTCAGTGGCAAGTAAATAACGTGTGCAACACAATCTGTGTAACACGATAAACAGGGTACCTAATGAACTGGCCACAATGTTATTTTCTACCACATGCTGTAATAACACATTATGGTTTTTCTTCTGGACGATGGGTGTGGGGGATTTGCAAAACAAAACATGCTGAGGAAAAAGGGTGCAGAAAAACCTTTTTTTAAAAGAAGACATTTGCATGCTCTGTTCACAGTCCATTAACAGTCATCACTGACACAGCAGTATTTTTACTAGAACAGTAATTCCAGGTGGGCAGATCCTCTGAAAACGAAGCAGCGAGGTTAGGTTGCAAAACAGAGTACATAAACATGGGAGATTTACTCAGCTTTGTCTCTTTGTTTAAACGTACACAGAACTGAATGGGGTGTTACTTATAGATCACCAAGCCATATGGGTTAGGAGTAATTGAAGCTCAAACAAGGGAATTGTTAACAACAAAAGGCAAACCTGTTTAAAAATACAGGTAGTCAATTAGTGTAAATCCAAAGTGGTATGACTGATTTTTTTAAAGCATTTCCCTTACAACCCATTTAAGCCATAATGCAAAGACAAAAACATGAGGTTTAATGATTTTAGGGAAGTTTTTACTGTTTGTCTCCATTACTAAGATCCAGCACTTACCCTGTAGTATCTGAAGTAGTCCCTCTCAGTCAGCTTCTGAATACGGGGGTAGATTTTGAAGTTGTTGAAGACATCAATGCTCTCGATGTCACAGAAGCAGTCATCCAAGACTCCTGTCAACTGAGGGTAACAACCAGTGAACAAGTTTAGAAATAGGACCGCACTCACAAAATATTATACAAGTCCATTGAAATATGTTTAGATATAGGACTGCACACACAAAATATTATACTAGTCCATTGAAATATGTTTAGATATAGGACTGCACACACAAAATATTATACAAGTCCATTGAAATATGTTTAGATATAGGACTGCACACACAAAATATTATACAAGTCCATTGAAATATGTTTAGATATAGGACTGCACACACAAAATATTATACAAGTCCACTGAAATATGTTTAGATATAGGACTGCACACACAAAATATTATACAAGTCCATTGAAATATGTTTAGATATAGGACTGCACACACAAAATATTATACAAGTCCATTGAAATATGTTTATATATAGGACGGCACACACAAAATATTATACAAGTCTACTGAAATATGTTTAGATAAAGGACTGCACACTCAAAACATTATACAATCCATTGAAATAAGTTTAGAAATAGGAGTGCACACACAAAACATTATACAAGTCCATTAAAATAAGTTTGGATATAGGACTGCTATATTACATGTGGTCAGGATTTTACAGGGCTGTATTATTAAATAAGTACTTTCTACTTGCAAGTATAAGTATAAAGTTATAAGCATAAAAGAGCTCTTGTTTCCAACATACTGAAAAAATAGATGACCATGACAATGAAATAATTAAAGAAAGAATATAGAGAAAAATATAGAGAGCAATACAGTGAAATATTTTTTAAGCTTATTTTAAGAATATTGCACAAGAATTTACATATTTACTAAATGAAATGGTTTTGATCAGGTGGACAATATTAATCAGTACGCAGTGGGCTCGTTAACTTCATCTTACACACACTTAACCATATAAAAACCAAGTCCTCTTTAAACTCAACTTTTTGGCATGACAGCTGGAAGCCAAATAAATGACCACTTCCTGAACGTCACGCAACACAAAACATTTAAGATAACCATTTCTTTTTCAGACAACAGTTAAGGTCGTTGACCAAAATTTGGTTACCTATACATTTCCTGTATCAGGAATTGGGTAGCTGCAGACATCCAGCTTTATTCTCCATTGCATAATGAAACAGACAGCTGCTTTGAGAAAGAAACACTGCGTTGGTCTCCTCCAGCAGACACCCAAGCCTTCCCACTTGTCATCATCATCATGAACTATTCAGGTCTTGATCCAATCAAAGCAAATGGTGTTACAGAAAATGATAAAGTTGTACAACTTGTTTCAGTTGCATACAGTAAAGGTATGCATTCACTGTTACTTGACAATGGCTAGCCTTACACTAAGGTATTTGATAAGTACAAGTTTTGCAAGCTTGCATGTTGCAAATAAATTATCAAATGTTTTTAGAACACAGAGTAGTAGTATATACAGTCGCACCCGACCAGCTGTTACTGAAAAATATTCATTTATCTTTTGTTATGAGTTATTGTAACAAAATCAGAAACAAATAAACTGTAATAAACGCACATAAGCCCCCATTACAGCAACCAGCTTAAAACATAATCATACATCTAACCTGACCTCTGAGTATAGCTGTCCAGAGAATGTGATGGGAAGCAGCAAAGCCGTCCACAAGTAATCAAGTCCTCTAAGCATGCCGGTGAATTCAAAACCATTGAGTGGTTTATTATCCATGCAGTTTCATGTGCCAGTCACTGGGCACCTGCTTCAGCAGCAGGTTAAGTTACAAAACTGAAATCAGCCACACAAAACAAAAACAAAAAACTTTTTGAAGCCCGTTACTGCTATTGCTTTCTTCATGGACAGGTGAGTCAGCAACAGTTTATGCTACGACTCAGACAAAACCTGGGGAAGGTGTCATTTAAGACCACAGATTTTCCTCGTGCATGGCTCTCCCGCCAAGCCGCGCCCCCAAAGATGTCAGCATCTGTCAAAATTGGACCCGCCTTCACACCAGTTTTTGTAGTCTTCACTTCGATTGAAAGTCATTGAAAGCAAAGCATTATTCCGGTTAACGAAGACTACATTTACAAGAAACTCCTAGAACGAAAACGTACGTATGGCCAATCAGATGACACCACGCGCTTCAACAGCTCATCTCGTTTATTTTATATTATTCAATTACGTTCTATAGGTCAAAATCAAAACTAGTCACGCAACAATGTTTAACAAAAACATATATTTACTGACTTGGTAGCATGTGGTACAGTTAAACCTGTGTTCTGTATCATATCTTTTTGAAAGCTGGCATTAGACAAGTTAGCATCGGGTATGCTTTTTTGGGGGGTTGAGTTAAGCGTTTGAGGTAACTTTGCTGAATAGGCAAAATTCACAAACAGGGTAAAGCAAAAGAAAAGTTTACAGGCAAGATTCCAAGCAAGACATTACTACAAACAGAGATGAAAGTAGACAATTTAAGTGGAAATTGTGGTAAAATAATGTTACATTAGCATGATTTCATTGGTCTTGATTTGACTGGCACACGAACACGATATTTTGTCAAATTGTGTAACAATTTACAACAAAAGCTAACACAAATTCTGAAACTGGCTGGCTGGCTGGCTGCGCAGCAACCAGGTGACAATCAAACACGTCCGTTTTTATCGATGGGTAATGCAAATGTATGATATTTTGAGCACTATTATTATTTTCCAGTTGTATCCACCGCTGATTGTCCATTAATACGGGTAATGCATTTGGTTGTATGCCAGTTGCATAGCTATCTTTTTACGGTCGATGACGTCAAATTAACGTGACAGTAGAATATGCTAGAAGACCTTCCTTCCATGCAGTAATTTAGCCTTTCCAAACGGTCAATTATTTAGCAACATATTATCAATTACGTATGAAATGTACTTACGTGACAAAAACAGCTCTGATCTTGATTGTCAGCATCTTTAGAAGAATATTGGTTGTATGTTTCTGTTTTGACGCTTTTGTGAAACCAACCCAGAACAAAGTCCCCAAATAACCACAACAAAACCACAAGTCCTGCGGATTTTATCGTGAATTTTATCATCACTGATGCAAATGCAACACGTTACGAAAGACAAAAAAATTAACAGGTTAGAGTTTAGCTGGCAAGCTAGTGCTAAGTAGTAATGTGCTGGTCAACGTCAGTTGAAGCGCACTAACTATAGTTGTACACTAAAGCTCTATAGCTAGCTTGCTAGCTAGGTATAACAACTGATGAATGCACTCAGTTTGAACCGACTAGTGTATAGTTGTATTCTCTTTTGCTGTAATTATTATCAGTAGCTAATCGTAATTAATATTATTCCCAAATCCCAAGTTTTGCCATGAAAATACGTGTACAGTACAGTATCTAGACGATAAACGATTGAGAGGAAAACACTCAACTACGGAAAGCAAAGATGTACATACAACAGAAAAATAGACAACGCTTTTATTGCTTTTTAGTGCCATCGTGTGTGTATTTTCCTCATCTCAGGTGTGCAGAGACCGAGTTTGTTTCAGAAATGCATTCAAAGGAAACGCATTGGTGAGACTTTAGTTATTATTTACCAGTAGTTCGAATTCTGAGTGGTGTTTGGACGAACGCGTATGTATAACACAGGTATACATAATATTTTACTGTTATAATTGCATTGGTAAACAGTTTTTATACACCATTTCCCTAAAAGTTGGGACGCTGTGTTGAATGCAAAGATGTGCAAATCATTTAAACCCTAAGTTCAAAAGAAATTGGTACAAAGAAAATATATAAGAAATGTTACTGTTTCTTAAAAAATATATGCCAACTTTGAATTTATTGCCAGCAACATGTTTAAAAAATGCTGGGAAAGGGGCAACAAACAGTGGCGTCGTTATTATGATCTCAAATTAACAAAAAAATAACTATTCATCTATAATTCCAATCGCGTTATATAACAATGTAGACGTGTAGGCCGCTAGCACGTACATCGACATTTTCCTAATTTACATTTAAAACGCTGTGCTTTCTGTCCCGGGAAGGGCGAAGCCCCGAATGTCATACTATCAACGCCTCTGGCAACAAAGGACTGGAAAGGTTGCGTAATGCAAATACACCTGGTGGAACATCTCACAACTAATTAGGTATATTGGAAACGGGTCAGTAACATTGCTCGTTATAAAAAGAGCATCCCAGAGAGGATGAGTCTGCCAAAAGTAAATATGGGCAGGTATTCACCAATCTGTGACAGACTGCGCATGCAAATAGTGCAATAGTTTAAGAATAACATTTCTCAATGTAAAATTACAAAGAGTTTTGGGATCTCATCATCTACAGGGACAAGGCTGAAAACCAATATTGGATGGCCGTGATCTTCAGGCCCTCAGCCAGTACTGAATTAAAACAGATACAATTCTGTAGTGGACATTACTGTACGGGCCCAGGAACACTTCCGAAAACCATTGTCTATGAACACAGTACGTCGCTGCATCCACAAATGCAAGTTAAAACTCGACCATGCAAAGAAGAAACCATATACAAACAAGATCCAGAAACGCTCCCACCTTCTTTGGGCCCAAAGATCTCTTTGCAATAATGTGCATAATTCATTAATGTTTCATGACTTTATTCAGTGGTGAATAATTACTAAATATGTTTTTGAAATGATTCAGAAAAATCATGTTTAGAATCAGAACATATGTTTAGATGTCAGTTTACTATAAACTATAGTTGACAAAATAAAACGTTTCTCTGCTTATACAAACAACCACTGTAAAACCACTATTAACACCAGCCATATACAAATACAATGTGGGCTACATAATGTTTATTAACAATTTATATAATCGATCAGTGTGGGATAATAATGCAATTGTTAGGGAAGTGAAGGAACATTTTCCTAAATTCCCATCAGTTCTATGGGTGGTCAGTGTAACGTAGTGCTACATTTATAGACCATTTATAGGCAGTTATGGGCGTTAATTGTGTGGGAAAAGATGCTTGCACACGTGCACTTAATTCTGAGTGGGTTGTGATTTATAAAAGAAAACCGACGTGTTTTATAAATCCCAATAATATTGTGCGTACACACTTCCTGTGTTTCGTTCGTGCGCAACATCACATGAATTCTATGCAGTCTTATAAATGAGCCCCTTGGACTCTTGGACTTTTTCCCACACTTCCACCTAAACATAGAAAGTGTCTGATGCCACACATATATTCTATACTGATTTTGTGTTTATGGTGTAGTAGGCTCAAGTGATTTGGTGATCTCATGTAGGGACAAGTCACAGTTGTATCCCCCTAAAGAAACAAATACATTTTGTGCTGTATAGACAAGCGTGTATTTAACACATTTTATTATTTATAGTGTGAGTTGGGCGACCTAGAAAAACCTTTCAGCCTTGGGGCCTAATGGCAGGTTAAGGCAGGCCTGCCCAGCGGGATGCCTCCTGTAATTATCCTTTATAATAATTTTGGTCATATCACAAATGACAATGAACTGAATGAAATCTAAGCAATTTATTTCATATAGTGCAAGATGCATACAGAAACCTATGCATTATACAGCAAGAATACAAACATAAATGTGCAAATGAATAGACAAATATCTAACAGTGCAAGAAAACAAGCAATATACAGCTTTAAATATATCAAGAGGATAATGCAATCATATACATAACACTGTATATAGCAGCAGTTTAAAATGAGTACTCTAGCAGCAATATTGGTTGTGCTGGAGCTGTGTCATTCATATTCACCGCAGGTCCATTGTACAGCCACAACATCTTCTCCCATCAGCACGGTCAGCTGCCCCTTTCAGGCACCTGGTTCTGGACAGCCTAGTCAGTGGCATCCCAGTAGGAAGGATTCTTCCTTATGGCTCCTCAAATACAGTAATCAGATATTGTACTTAAATGGTCTGACATGATTTTGAGAAAGTCATTATAAATTAACCACAAGAATCTAATAGCCATGTACAAAATAACTTACTTTGACACAGGTCTTCCAGGTTGTCCAGGGGGAGATGAATACCCTGAAAGATGGGGAATGACGACCCCCCCACCAGGCCATGTGAATTACATGGACCTACAAAAAAGCAGTTAATCACGTCACATACCACTTACAAACTGCATGACATTCAAGACAAATGAAATGGTTTATGAAGACTGTGACGGTGAGGTGTCGGACCGCTCAGAAAAACAGGTCATAAATATTTTATTGTTTAATGTTTTAATTCATAACTAGGCTACATTAAAATCCTTTTGGTTTCATAAGGTAATTAATTATGTTATTATCTTTTCAATTTATAACGTACTCAGTTTCAATGCGCCATTACTTAACTGCTACACATAATTAGATGTTCTCTTTCAGATTTGTCCTTCCATTTCTGTGCTCCTAGTTTTGGTTGCAGGGTGGCAATATTTTAGCCAGATAGCTACAGTACTGTAGTTGGAGATATTTTATTATGGCATGCTTTTGCTATATATAATATCATCCACGTAAAATGTGAAGTCACAAAATAAGCCAAGGTGGAAAACCTGCTTCACAGAAGGCAATTGGCAGGGAAGTAGCAGCGTGCTCCAAAAATGATAAAATGACATTCCACTTTTTTTAACTGAATGAATCCTATCTAGTACAGATTTAACAAAGTTTTGTTGGCGCTGGTGTTTAGGGTATCAACCTGATTGGCTGTTGATGTTAGGGTATCAATCTGACTGAGTGAGGGTATCATTGATTGGCTGTTTGTAGAACAAACCGTTTTTACAGAAAACGCTTTAATTATAATACTGTATAAAAGACAGCGAAGAGTAAAAACCTGAATCCCTTCATCAATGCAATTCTTCTGTTTAATTACTGTTAACCTTCATGATAGTACTAAACTCTAACATTGACTGACACATTTATAATTATATTTACCTCTAACATTGAAAATCTATCAATAATTTAAACAAAATTATTTAAGTAATCTACAAAAACCCTATTACAGATGTAGGATGCGTGCAACTTGCCTCGCATGATGTGCATCTCACTCACTTTTTTTGGAGCTGAAAATCACGTAAATTGGTGATTTGGAAATTGCACATGTCAGTATCGCAATTTCGAATATAAATCACTTAATCGTGCAGCCTTTTGTATGTATGTCCAAACATTACTAAGGTTACTCAGGTGACAACTGTTTGAAATAGCAAGAAGTGGGTCAGGAAATGACTATGGGGAAGTGACTTCTTCTCTTTAATTAATGGCTGATCGCATCCATTGAAGGTGCATATACCGCCACCTACCGTACCAGAGTGTGGGGCCGCTCACGGCCTGCCTTTCCTATATCCTCCCGCTCACACCTGTAGCCCTGAGAAAATGACACAGCCTTAGCCACCATCCCACTCCCGTTCCCGCCCCCCAAGCAACCGCTCTACATCCCACTTCCCTCTAACCTTTTCAAAGAACCGTTCCCTCTCAACATAATACTGCTCACAATACATCAACACATGTTCAACTGTTTCCTCCACTCAACACCCATCACACAGCCCTGTCTCATGCCTACCTATCACCTTCAATCAATCAGCCCCTTTGTTACCCTCCACACCAACATGAGCCGGCACCCAGCAGAACCGAACCACCACACCCATCCTCTCCAATCCCAACAACAACACCATCATCTCCACCAACAAGTCACCTCTATCTGAGCTTCCAGTCTGTAAACTGCCTAACACCACTGCTGAGTCAGAACACACTACCACTCTCAATGCTCTCACTTCCTCCACCAACCTCAACCCGAGAATCATCGCCACCATCTCTGCCATATATATAAAGACACCTGGTCTGTCATACTCTGAGCCATCTGTACGTTAAATTCCTGCACATACACCCCCCCCACACCAACCTTTCCACTCTCTGGATCCTTTGACCAATCTGTATACATCTGAAGAAATGTGTAGTACTTTTCACCAACATACCTTTCCACACATCGACCCATGCACCCCTCATCATGCACCCTCAACAACCAATCCAGAACATTACCCAGTGTGACTGTAGGCCCCACTTACCTCTCACATAATCCATACTCCTTCCACCATTTCCCCAATCACCCATCCATACACCTTCATCTCGCTCACTTCCCCGCTCCCAGTCTTTATCTACAGCCTTGACTGCTAGACGCCCCTTCACGCTCTTCTTTAATCTGACCCAGCACGCCAGTGGCAGTTAATCCCGCCCCAGTTCCAGCGGCATCTCCCTTCCACTTGCAAGGCCTTAATCTACGTTGTATTAAAGGCATCTTCACACAGCCATTACACGGCCACTTCTAAACATTTCAACACTGATTTAGCTGCATACCCATACACAATACCCATTGTTCATGACTCTTCCACTGAGCCTCTGCCGCCTACATCTGCACCCTACACGCACCAAATGCAGCACTGTGTTCCCCAGCGCAGTTACAGCACTTCAACTTATCCCCTTCACACTTGCCATACTAATGTGGACCCCGGCATCTTGCACACCCACCTTTCCCTCTACACACAGCCGCTACATGTCCCATACGCTGACACTTGAAACACTGCAGTGGCGGCGGTATATATTCTCTCACATAGTAACTCATGAACCCCACCTGCACCCTACTCTGTAATGGACCACTGTCAGGCACACCTCGCTTCCCCCTTCTCTTCTGTGCATACCCCTCGCGTTCACCACTATACCCCCCGACACCACACTCTGAAGTTCTTCCGTTGTCAGTTCTCCTGTAATCTCCTGTAATCGCCCCTCTCTTTTTCGCTGTACTTCCCGGCACCTGCCACTTCACTCGTCCACCATTTAACACGTCCATACTCAACTATATATCCCGTTGGGCTTCGTCATCCAGAACAACAAGTACCCTACCAAAACGTGAACACCTTACATCTATCACACGCCTAACATCGCTTTGGTCAACGTTACAGGGTTCATCATCTTTTCGGTCGGTTCGGTAAACACTACCACCACTTTATACCCCCCCCCCCCTTACAACCTTACCTCCCAAGCTGAGTTGGATTCCCCATCCTCCTTCCCCCAAACTCGTTTCCTAATCTTTTTAAGACCATCCCTCATGTCTCCCAACCACATCAGTAATGTCTATTCCACGCCAGTCTGAACTCCCCGCCATGCCAGCCCAATTCACGGTACAGCTCGCATGCCTTCAAAGCAACTCAAATCCACAACTCCTAGTCTACGCGGAAGTAACAAAATTCAAATATGCCTTTTAGCCAGCAGTCTGTGGGGCTGCAGCTGGATGCTATTGGACTTTTTGACTGTGAATTTTGGATTCAATCCCAAAATATTTATAGGTAGTACTCTAATACTTATATAAACATGTATGTGAGACCATGTACTGTTGTAACATGGGACAGTTGTAACACCTTGAATTCCTACAATCAGAAAAAAGCGTGAGTGAATATATACCTTTGAAACTCCCAGAGAAAGTTACCAGCAAAAGTGTTTTTTTTAGGTCAAAATTGGATACTGTCCTTAGATGAAATATCTAGGAATCCAAACAGATATTATTAGAATCACTGTTTTGTAAGTTAAGAATAGAAATGACTAACATGTGTGGAAACACATTTGCTTACAGCATGCTAAATACACTGCTCCAAAAACTCAAGGGGACACCTAAATCACACATCGGGTCTCAACGAGCAAAATATACCAAACATCAAAATCTTTACTCTACAGATCAGTACTTGTCCAACCGTGAGGAGCTCCAGTTAACCCAGGATGTGATGGCGATATTTCTGTGATCTTCCATCACCATCCATACAGAGCGCCAAGGTTGAGGTGTTTCAGCCCTCTGAGATAGAGGAGCAGCTCTTGGAGATCATGTCTGTTGAAGATCCAATTGTAATTTCAATTTCAGTGTATTTTGTTTTCGAATTTGATAACTTGATATAGTAATATAAAGGACATCTGTCTATTTGCTTAGGAATTGTACAGAGTATGCGATGCGAGAAACGGTCTCTCTTTGATGAGTCCAACACCAACCACGAGGAAATTGATTGACGTTCTCCTCTTTTTACACGGGACCCATATTGAAAGTAACTGTGTTATATCATAAATGAATTATGATTAGTTACTCCGGATGTCTGTGGGATGTTCAGTGAAAAACAGAACACGTTGATCATATATAAATGTTTTTTTTCTATTTTGACTGCTTGAAGTAAATATATAAATGCTCTGGTTTAGTTAACGTCACATCAGACTCGAAGCAGACGCTTCCTTTCCTTTCAGATTATGCAAGAAATGATCATATCAGTTATAATTATGTATCAATTGACGTATATTATAACTCACTACCTTGTAGTTAAACAAATGGGGGCGCTGTGATATGTTTGTGCTGACAGACGATTCATAAAGAAAGAAGAAGACAACGCGGAAGTTTAACAGGGAACTGGTTTGTTTTGTTTGTGAACAGTACTGTACATCTATGAATATCCAACTCCCAGTCGACTGAAGATGTCTAAACTACAGTTGTTGCGTGCATTCTTAAATGAACGTTTAACGGCTGCGGCTGTGGAGATTTTTGGGGCCGTTGAGAAAACGGTAGCAGAGTACCAAGAGGAGAACGAAAGCCTACGGCGAATGTTGCGCATAACACCGGACATAAAACTGCCCAGAATAGGTTCGTATGTAGCTACATTGTCTAATGATATTGAGACTCTTCAGCATTAACTGTCGTTTACAGTCAGCTGTTGTTCCCGTTCCTAGTGTACAAGACAACACATGTTTAGTTGTTGTAGGCTAGTCCTGAAATAACCCAACTGAACTAAGAAGGCCTAGTGATTAGCTGACAGTTTGAAATGTGTGCTTGTCCGTTGATACATAAACTGCTTTGTAAAATAAATTGCAGTGTTGTGGGTACAATATAATATTTGCCATTTTGCGCGCAAGGGTTTGTGTCTGATATCAAGCTTAGTATGAAAACATCCCTCAAAACATGTGCCCTGAGGAAAATGGTAAACTAAGCCAGTTTTGTTATTAAAATACTATACTTTTGGGCACAGAATACTGCCCCAAGGTCGTACTTTTTATTGAGAAAATCGGCCCCGTTCCTTTTCTCCATTGGCTTTCAAACCGTTTCAGATTCATATTTTTGCTTGCAAAATACATTTTCCTAATTTATAGAAATGAAAAAAAACATTTTAGGCTAAAGTTAGTTAAAAAACATTTGAAGCATTACACATTTCAATATGTAACACTAAATAACGTTGTAATATTGTTATACATGTACACAGTGTCTTCAGAATGTATTCAAACCCCTATAATTTCTTCACATTT
Source organism: Esox niger (assembly GCA_016801105.1). NCBI lineage: Eukaryota > Metazoa > Chordata > Actinopteri > Esociformes > Esocidae > Esox > Esox niger. The sequence goes on from JACXGJ010008736.1 coordinate 25,195, forward strand.
TGTTCTGTAATAGACCATTTAGAATTGGCCATATTATTTTGGGGGGCATCAATTTACACAGTAAATCCCATGATGACAAAGAAAAAAAACAAATTTCTTGAAATGTTTACCAATTTATTGAAAATGACTAGCTGAAAACATATGTGCATAAGACTTCAGACCCTTTGCCGTGACAAGTTTTTGCTCAGAAGGTTCCACTGTCCTTTGATCATCCGTGAGATTTCTGTAGAAGTTGATTTGAGTCAATTTGTGGCAAATTCAATTGCTTCAACATGATTTAGATAGGCACTAAGATGCTATGCATCCATAGCAACGGTATCAACCCTGCCCAATCTCTTAGCTTGAGACTTCTCCCCGCTCCTTATTAAAAGTTGGTCTTAGAGAGGCCTCTTAGTGGTAAGATGAAATGTTTTGTGAATATGGCGCCTGATCCAGAGCAGACAGGACCTCAGATTATGGCAAAGGTTCATATTTCAGCTTGACAACGACCCAAAGTAAACACTCAAGAAAACGCTGGAGTGGCATATAGGCAATCCTGTGAATGTCCTTAAGTGGCCTAATCAATGCCTGGACTTTAATCTCTTTGAACATCTGTGGGTAGACCTGAAGATTGCAATGCTCACCATCCAATCTGACAGAACTTGAGGGGATGTAAAAAGGAGAATGAAAGAAACTCCCTAAATCCAGGCGTGCACAGCTGGTAGAGGCATAATTAAGACTTTGTGCTGATTGCCAAAGGCACCTGTACAAGGTACTGAGGATATGGTCTGAATTGTAGGCGTACATGATCTTTCAATAAATTGACACATACACTCACCTAAAGGATTATTAGGGACACCATACTAATACTGTGTTTTCTACCATCTGAATGACTCAACAGAAATCGAGACTCATCAGACCAGGCAACATTTTTCCAGTCTTCAACTGTCCAATTTTGGTGAGCTCTTGCAAATTGTAGCCTCTTTTTCCTATTTGTAGTGGAGATGAGTGGTACCCGGTGGGGTCTTCTGCTGTTGTAGCCCATCCGCCTCAAGGTTGTGCGTGTTGTGGCTTCACAAATGCTTTGCTGCA
>JACXGJ010008737.1:0-18194 GCA_016801105.1 Esox niger
GGCAGCCCAGTAGTCTGGAATTAAGAGAACCCGGGTAAATGTTGGTGGAACACACTGGTTGGGCAGCCCAGTAGTCTGGAATTAAGAGAACCCGGGTAAATGTTGGTGGAACACACTGGTTGGGCAGCCCAGTAGTCTGGAATTAAGAGAACCCGGGTAAATGTTGGTGGAACACACTGGTTGGGCAGCCCAGTTGGCTGCTTGGAGTGTCAGTAGGCCTTCTGTCACAGGTGGTTTATTCACACAGTGTAGAAATCTGAAGGAAACCTGACCTCCACCTCTCTCATGCTTAGATTGTGAAGTGCGTCTCAGGTTAGACATTTGTGTTTGATTTGAGTTGTTCTCATTATCAACCTGGATGAATTTAAATCTACTCCCCAGATGTCGGTTTACTCTAGAACACTGTTGGGGCCAGATTAATGTCTAGGGCTGCTTGAGAAATGAAATGTTAATGAGTCCTGTTTTAATAGAAACATTTATATGACCTCTGATTTAATAAAAGCTAGTTCCAGTTGAGGCTTAATCTCTGTGGCCTCTGGGTAAATAAAATCTATTCCAGACTTGTCTTAATCTGTCATCTCTGGTTATATAAAGTCCAGTCCCAGAGTTAATCAGTCTAGAACGCATCCCATGCAGTTTATCAACATCGGTTTGCTCCTCAGGGACCGCTGGGAGCTGTTTGACTTGCGGTCCGACCCGGAGGAGACCGTGAATTTGGCGGGGGACCCGGCCCTGGCACCGATCCTTGCGAGCCTCCGAGACAGGTTGGGATCATTATATCTACTTCGTTTCCGAATAATTCATACGTTGTCTTCGTTCGTACGTTGTCATCATTGGTGCGGTGTGGTGGTTTGTACGCTGGAAGTCCCTACGTTACACATGGCTTGTGAGCGGATGTCCCAATAATGTGGAAGGTCATTTAAGTTACTGGAAATATTAAAGGATGATTAAATCATGACATGACTGACGTGTGCATGAGCTGCATCCAATTTGTCCTGATGAAATAAAAAATGCTAAACAGGCGCCTGTCGCCATTACTCGAAGATGCTGACAGTCATGACGCTAAATTCTGTAACGCTAATTTCCTACATACATTTTTCCATTCATAGGATGGAGTCTAGAGTATAGCGGAACATTTCTGAATAAAACGTAATTAGTGAACTCTGTCTCCCTCTCACACATTCAAGGAAAGTATAAAAAAGCCTATCTTTAAATCCTGGCTGTAGGCTATCTGAAATTAAATTATTGTAAAAAAGTAAAAAGAGGAGCAGTGCTGTAGTAGGCTACAGCTGTCAGATGAGGTCAACAGGTGTTCACATAAATAGAAACAACATCAAATGTGTCTATTGTAAAGTGAGCTCAGTTTAGGTTATGAAATACATCTCAGGTAAGAAAGTCCATAGCCTAGTTTTATTAGCAAGATATTGACTATTGAAGATTTTGTTTTAACAAATTGTATTGATTTTCAAACACCTCTGATGGAACTAGATAATTATCCTCCCTAATCTCAGTTCAGCAGCCTCATGGTAATCGCATAGGTCTGTCTGAACGGTTATTTAGTGAGAACTCAAATCTGACATTGATTCATCCAAATGATTCTCAAAGCGGATCAATCGCACTGCTGCCATCAAATCATCCAGTGTTATTTGACCGCACTGCGATTCCTTTACATTTATTATAACAGTTTGATTACTTTAGGGAGTTTTGCATAAGCATAGGAAATGTATAGGCTTCAGTCCTGGACTGATTCATTACAAAATTGGGTGATCACCAGAAAACTGTCACAGGGAAATGGAGAAAGATTCTCCTGTCCGTGTTCCCTGGCTGGTTGGCTGACATGAAACATTCCATTACATGTAGGCTCGAACGGCTGTCATTGATTCTCTTGTACAGCGGTGTGAAGTAGAAGCCATTGTAGTTTGTCAGCATAGTAGGGGAGTAATATTACCTAATCCACCATTGATGTATTGCACAACAATAAGGGTTTATTATCAAAGAACTTCCCTTACGTTGTCTTTGTGCCAAACATGTTTTATTGGAAGCAAACAATTAGCTCTTCAACTAAAGTCACCTTTGAAGATAAACAAAGATTATTGATGAACCTTTAAATTGAAATGAAAGAATGTGGTTTCCTGTGCTGTTACGTTGCCAGGTTGGTGAAGTGGCAGTGGGACACTGGTGACCCCTGGGTGTGTGAACCAGACGCTGTGCTAGAGGACAAATTGGAGCCCCGCTGTCAACCGCTCTACAACGAACTCTGACCCAGATCCTCCCTGTCAACCGCTCTACAACGGACTCTGACCCGGATCCTCCCTGTCAACCGCTCTACAACGGACTCTGACCCGGATCCCCTCTGTCAACCGCTCTACAACGGACTCTGACCTGGATCCCCCCTGTCAACCGCTCTACAACGGACTCTGACCTGGCACCCCCCTGTCAACCGCTCTACAACAGACTCTGACCTAGATCCCCACTTCTGGTTTGAACCCAGCCCTTCTAATTGGACTGGGGCAGAGGGCTTCTACATTGGGTAACCAGTAAACAGCTTCCTTGCTCGATAACAGACAGTTGTTAGTTTGGACATCTAACACGACTTTGGTCCCTAACCCTCTTAACCATTAGACCGCCAGCCACCCTGTCGAACGGGGTTTGATTGTCCAAGGATAGTGTCGGTTCCCAAGCTAGCAGGTGCTGAAGAAGGTCACAGGTATCGTGGAGATTTTTTCACACAATCTAAAAATGCAGAGCCGGCCCAGTGGACCTTGATTCGGAATGAAGATCGCAAGAGGAAAGGGGTCCAAGTGACTTTGAGAGAGGGTTTTTCCAGGAGGACAATGATCCCATCCACGGGGCACGAGGGGTTACGGAATGATTTGATGAGAATGATAACGATGTATATCACACACTGGCCTTCGCAGTTACCAGGTCAACAGGTTAGACAGCGCTCTCCATCGTCATCATCATCATCATCATCGTCATCATCATCATCATCATCAAAGCACCAAATGAGGGAATGCATTTTGGAGGAAGGCTGTTCCATCCCTCCAGTCGCGTTCCAGACACTCAAAGAATCGAAGCCAGGGTGCATTGACGCGGATCTGTTGGCTCGTGTTGGCCCCAACACCTTACTGAGACACCTTGCATGTTCATTCTTCTGTACATGTCATTCAGCAGACACTTATCAAAAGCGACGGACACAGGGATTCCACCAGAATGTGAATTATAAGCATTGCAATTTTCAAAAGGCAATTTCTAATTTAAGCCGACATGTGCAGTGAGAAATAAGTTCTGCCAAACATTGGCTTAAAAAGCTAGAACGCCTGAAGCCCCTTTCAGATTAAATCTGGACCCTAGTCATGTCTACAGGAAGGCAAACCCATAATTTGTCTATAGTGGTATGGTGTTGAGGTACTGAGTCTGGATCATTAAAGACATGGTTTGGATGTTAATTTGATTTTACCTTTTTTCTGTCAAAGTGTTTGTTTTGGATTGTTTATAATTTATATGCTACTCATTCAGTATTTTCCATTGAACATTTTCATTTCATAATGGGTCACTGTATTTGCTGAGCCCATTTGGGCTCCTGTAGATTGAATGTAAATGTACAACAACACCTATGATGTTGGTCATTGTATTTTTGCAGGTAATATTAAACCCCATAACAGAGAACCATTTAATCAGTGTTCTAAAGGCTGTGTTTTTTCATGGCCCATGGTGTTCATGCTGGTGTTAACGGGGAACCACACGTTTTAGTGATGGACTTATGAGCCGACTTTGGCCTTGTCAATTTTTTTGTATTTCAGTACATCAACAACAGTCTAAATAGAACCTTAAGGGACATACTGGATAATAACGATTCTAGAAACCAGTAGTCATCCACCCATAACCATATTAATTGACGGCTATCTGGGCACGCCCCCAGGTGTGCTGTTCAAACTCACAGTACCTGGAACATGTATTTGGTCTACAACAAATAATATGATGTTTAGGCCTGGTTGTTGCAAGGACAGTGGAAATAGTGTGACTGGATCAACAATCTGGATCTGAAAGCCATGGCCATTAAAAGTTGAGACGTTTTCACATTGTTGATGTGTAATAACAGCCATACTTAGGCTACTTATCTATCACAATTTTCTAAAGTTCAAACTCGTTGTTCGAGTAAAACGTCCAATAAACGTTAATTGCCCTGCCTTGTCCTCTCAATAATCAGATGAGGATCAGTGGGATTCCCTTATGTCATCCTCCTTCCCCCAACCCCACCAAACACAAGGGAAAAGCGAAAACGGATCAATCCGGATAGGAATTTTCCTCTGCGTGAATCACCCAACCCATCTGATCCAATCAACGGGTCACGATCGCGCAGCGCGCCTATATAAAAGACCACAACATTAACACCCAACCAAAAGAAGCACCAACCAAGAACGTCGGTTGATATTGTTAAGACCTGACTCATAACTACAGCTCACGACAGGAAAACCCAAGAAAGTCCAAACGTCAACCGAACCGACCAGCAAACCAACATAAAATTCACTGCGTAAAGCGCAAGAGAGCTTCCACGATGGAGAGGTCCGTTAGATTCGCTGTAGTGTGCGTTGCTATCTCCATGCTTATTTCGTGCCATCCTATCGAGGCATGGTATAAGCAGTCGACCGGTCCAAGCTACTATTCAGTCGGCCGAGCTTCGGGGCTTCTTTCCGGGATTCGGAGGTCCCCATACATCCGGCGGTCTGAGTCCGAAGAAACGGTTATGGACAGCGGAGAGTCCACAGGTACTGGGAACAACGCGGTGACAGACGGTAACCGACAGACCCCGGTGTTAAAAAACATGGTGAGTGTAATTTGGCAGGTTATCGTTGAGTTACATTTCAAGGTTAATGATTCATGTGAGCAAAAGAATCGTACCATTGGTACAATTTAAATAAAATAAAAATCTGGCTCAGGTAAAGTGCTATATTAAAGTTTCAGTGTGTTTGTAAACGCGGAAAATATGAGATGGAATCGAAAAGGCGCGTGCTAGGTATCAGGCTCGTGCGTAAAAGGCGCAGTTAATTTTCAGCACCAACATTAGAAGCGCGCATTCTTAAAGATATCATATAAAATATAATACAACCGCATTGTAGGTTTACAATTGAATTAGGCCTCCAATAGAATACCAAAATAATTTACAGTGAGATAACGATGATTAGTAGTGAAACGAGTGATTTTCAACCAACGTTTTGGAACACAGCTGGCGGTGTGTATACTGTCTTAAGGCGGATACCACCGATCGCGATAAGCCATTTCTCTGTCGTATTATCTGTGTGTTTTTGTCTTATTCCCCGTCTTTCTCGCACACTATCTTGCTCTCAGGCCATTTGCGTGAAGGAAATCTCTCCCAACCTGAAAAGCTGCGAGCTCCTGCGGGACGGCACCAGCACGTTCCAGTGCAAGGCTGACGTGTTACTCTCCCTGGACTCGCTGGACTGCCTGACCGTGTGAGCTGCGACAAAATCTCCCGCCGGCGCCAACAACAGCAGTTGACTTTTCGCGTGGCAGAGGGGGCCGGGATAGAACTAGCTAGCGAGAGAGGGAACGTTAATTGATGATGGCCTTGAATGTTTTCTCATTTCTATAAAAACGATGTGAAGATGTGTATAATACAGCTAGCGTGTAAAACAAAACAAGTGAAAAACTAAATGGAAAAACCCCAAAGTGCAATGTGTGTTTGTGTGAGAGAAAGCTGTTCGCCAACTAGGCAAAAAATCTGTCGAACTTCCATTCCCCCATATCCTCGACTTCGCCAATCCTCAACCATTACCCATTAATTGTATCGACGTTGCCAAATGTAGGCTGTTATTAAATGTTCATAAATCGTTGACTGCTGAGCAGAACCTGTGGAAGTACTTTTATTTATTAAAATGAACAAATATCGGTGACTTGGTTAGCATACATGTGTATTAATTCTGGACTGATGTACTTTAGAGGTGTTGCGGTTTTCCAAAAAAGCAACAACTAAGTCGCCGTTCTTGTGCAGTCGTCTAGTTTATTTCATATAGGCAATGGTGTTTTTATGCTGACAAATTGTATTTAATTTTACAAAATGTTATGGTAATTTATATGATCTTTATTTTTTTCATGCTGAAAATGAATATGGCCAACCACACACCCGACAAGTGACTAATAAACATGTCAAATAAGACTTTAATAGTGCATAGCCTATTTATCTTAAGACACCGAAGTTAAAATACTTCACAATAGCAGACTGAAATCCATTTACAGTGACGAATCTCAATCTGCGAACAATTGCTTGGAAATCTTTAACAATGAAAAACTACAATTAAATAATATAGGTTACACATTGAACGAATATTTAGTTACATTTTTGGGAGAGAAAAGGCACATGGGAGTATGGTATAATATGGTAGGCTATTCTTAAACAATAAAACGACGAATATTAATTATATTACTATCAGTGATTTGATTTTCACTCTCATAGTTTTGAAATAGTTTGACCGAAGTAATTTGCACTAGCATGTTTAAGTATCAAAGAACACATCATGCACAAAAAACCTCTCAAAATAACCACTTTTAAAAGTAGACAGAAAATATATTTTTTTAAATGGGTGAGAGGAAGAGAATGAGCGGTGAGAATAGTGCTGGATGACGCTTTACTCCAGGCAAACGAAAACTAAAGGCTACCTCCCAAATCGCATCTTATTTTGTTTTCAGGTTCTACATGGGGTTCTGGTGAAAAATCATGCCCTATTTAGATGATAAGGTGCCTTTTCGGACGACAGCCAAGGTGTTTCACCTGCGATCACTGTCCCATCATGGGAAGTGTGACGCACATTCAGCTAAGCATTGATGGACGGGAGGAAATTACACTACTACGGCACCGCATGAGTGAGCCCCGCACAGCGCCCCATAAACCCGCACATCACCATGCAACACTGCTCCCATCCAATGGACAAATGGTAAATTCTCACTCTTGCCTGAGATACAAACACGCACACACACACAGTCATTTTTTGCTTTCTTATTGACTTTCATTTTCCTCGCTCGCTCGCACGCACGCACGCACACAAACACACACGCACAGTCACTCGCCAATTCACCGTCTCACATACTTTTTTTATTTACTCTCTCTAAGCTGACTAGTCATTTAGCCTCAACCTGTAACCGAGCAACCAAAGCAGAGAGAAAGCTTTCTACAGGGTTCCTCCAACAACTGCAAGCACACACAAGAACAGCAGTCCCACCATTTTAACTTGTGTAATGAGTGGCTAATGCCACTCTGGTCTGAATACAACAATAATGAACAAATACAACAATTTGGATGAAACATAACAATTACATCAGTCAAGGATTGTTAATTTTCATATTCTTATTAGGGTTGCAAAAATTACAAAAGTACAAAAAAATAAATATGCAGCATGAAGTCCACAATTGCGCTCAAACAAAAAGGGCAAGGAGATTAGTTTGACGTTCTCCGAAGGGAGCCGCAGCCATGAGAACTCTTAGAACTCACAGCAGGGAAACCGCTTCTAGGTTCTCTTTGACGATGGTGTCCATGACGACCTGAAAGACAACCTGTATGTTGGAGGTGTCGGTGGCCGTGGTGAAGTGGTGGTAGATGAGCTTGCTGGGTGTGGCGTTGAGGGACACAAACATGCCAGCGATGTACCGGGCCGCAGTGTCCACGTCGCAGTCGGCACCTGAAGTTGTGGTCGAGGGGGGGTGGGGGGGGCGAGAACACTTAATTAAGTTACGATTATGAGCTGTTCACATTAGCCGTTGCTGAGAGACGGTCAGAGCAGTGTGAGAGTTGGAGATGGACGTAAACCTAGAGGAAAGGTATTGGTGTCCAATAGGCGGAACATTTGGCTTCGATTGGTATCAATGAAAGGACATTGTGGGACCTCCGACGGACTGATCTGCACTCGTCAATCATAATTAAGAAACAACCATTTAAATATGAGGCAGTGTGGGGAAATACTGTCTAGAGGAGTCGGTTGAATTTCATAATAATCCAATATTTTGTTGTGATTCTTTCACACATCTTAAGCCGGTGTGTTGTTTTCAACGCCTCCTTCCAAGGTGGAATGTTGTTGGACACGCGAGCAGACTGCTACAGAATTACCAACCGTCACGTGTTGTTTTCTGTACTATGTTTTGCGTGTCCTGGTTGTGTTTATTACGACACACACACACACACACACACACACACACACACACACACACACACACACACACACACACACACACACACAGTTTTTTTTCATCCACACTGACCTTTGAACTGAGGTAAATACAGCCTTAGATGTCGTCCAGAGTGTAAAATCTTCTCTTGAAAAAGGTCAATCTTGTTCATGAACAAGATCTGAAATACATGGACAAACACATGAATAAACAAAAAAAATCACACCGATAGACAAACAAACTTATAAATATTTTTGCAACCACTGGTGCAATACTGGTGCTGTACCATTACAAATACCACTTGAGTCCACACAATGAAGCAAAGCCACTGCCAATTCAAATACTGACCAACTGTACGAGCAGTAAGGCTGTAAGGTTCTGTATTCAAAACATGATTCTGAGATAATTGGTGTTAAAATTACAAACCCTTTAGTGTTTTTACTATAATTTTTAACATAACCAGAATTGGGGTATTTAGAGTAATATAGATGTTGTAAAGATGTAACATATCAAGCCCGAGGCCAATTACTACATTTTGTCAAAACTGCCTGCAGAACCTTCTTGTCCCAGGCTCTTCAGTGAAAGTATTATGTAAAAACATTTAGTGTCTGGTTCAACCTTTCACGGGTGAAAAGTAAAAAAAGGTTCTCATTCCATCTCTCATTGTAAAGTCTAAAACGAGTTCACCTCTTCTCAGTGAAAAGTCAAAAAAGGAGAAGACTATGCGTGGTGTGTGTGTGTGTGTCTGTTCAGAAGCAATGTTTGACGTGAAAAGACAGAAACAGACGAAGGGAGACAAGAGAGGGATATAGGGGAAAAAGAAAGCAATAGCACGAGAGGGAGAAGGGATGAGGAAGGGATGAATAGAAGGAGAAAGAAGAGCTTTTATCTTCCCTTCATGTCGCTTCAGTCATGGGTTAAAGTTTTTGACTAGTCAGTTTGTGTGTATGTGTGTGTGTGTTTCTCATCCTGTCCATTAAAAGAAGGGCATGTCGTGGGCTACCATGTCAACCAAACTGCATATTCTGTTTCTGGACTTCTTTACCGAGAAGCTCTAACCTTCTAGCCGAAGAAGACGTTGTGAAGCACAGTATTATTCCGACGTGACTGAATTAAAGACTGGATGCTAAATGGCAGAAGCAAGCCATGTCCGCGTTCGTCTGTTTAATGCCCATCCGCCCCGGGAATAATTTCACCAGACCTGTCGGAGGGTAATAAACGGTACGCCAAAGTTTCATCTTCACAGTTGGATCGTCTAATGACCTGGGGCAACAGTAACCTGAGCTCTTGAGCTGGTTCAGGTGAGAATGGTGTGGTTTCCCTCCTGGATTATCTTAAGATGATGGCCCATATTCCGGGTAAGTCTCCGGAACAGAAAGTCTCTGCTTTCGAGTCACCACTAAAGGACTGCCGACTGCCGAGGGCCTCGGGTCCCCACGTTGTCTTCGCTAGGCAATGTTCTCTGTTGTGTGAATTGTGCAGGACACAGGGCCTGTTTGTGGGACCCCGGTTGCTGGTATCTACTTTGTGTCTCTTGAGGGACCCACTGTGGTGAAAACTTTGTTCATTGTCTAGATTTTCTGGGCGCCGGGAGCTTTTATTGAAGTCGCCGACACAACGTGTTGACTTGCGTTTCCACAAGGAACCTGAACGTTCCTGGCACCAGTTAGGATCCATTAATAATTGATCCACGTCTTTTCGATAGCTCTGTTGGGGTCCAGCCACCAAAAACGACCCGAATTGAGTTCTTTAAGCACCTGCTTTCCAGCTTATCCGATAAGAAAGAACTACAGAGGCTGCATGTTTTGCAGAGCTGCTCTGTTCTGTTCTTCCGTACTTGATGTGATACCGGCGACCAGATAATAGTGTGGCCCATTGCTGCACACGAGTGGCTACATACAACAGGAGGCCTTCGTCAGGATCAGAAATAGAAGTCTGATCACTGGTCGGTCAGTCATCCAAACAGAAACTAGTGGAATTTCTTGACTCCGAGGACAAAAGCGAGTCCTCACTCTGTACATAATTGCTTTACTGAGTGCTCAAGAAGCAAAAACCTTTGCATCTACCTTCCTGGAAGGCATTGTTGGCTCAAATCTACAGGGATCAGTGTTAATAGCCCTGTCAGTGGATGGTTCCTTGACCAGGGTACTCAACACAGGGGCCGAAATACTCCCTGGTCCTGCAGGCCTCGCGGCTCACACACCCTAGTCTCTGTAGCAGCATGGTGTCCTGATTGCTTCTGCCCAAGTTTGCCGGTGATTTCTCCACCTGAGATAATCAGATTATTCAGTAGTGTTTTCTTCGACTGTGGTCTGAGGTGCTGGCGTTTCTACTTATGTGCCGCTTCAGACATCAAACAGACAGCTGCTTCCATACTGCTTCTCCACGCGGCCGTCGTCTAAAATACTCTCCTTCGGACGGAGTGCACCGTTGTTTGTCTCTGCATTGTATGAAACGTCTTTGTACTTTGCGTAGTGGCATTTCCTTTTCTTTCAGTACTTCTGCCAGACGGTGTCATTTGGTTTTTCCATTAGCTGTAGGCATCTCATGTGGTTGGGTCGATGCTCTCGTCTGCTGCGTATTCTTTGTCTGCCGTATCCATTGACATACCCACTTTTATTGCCTTCTGCCATGTTACGTTACCCTCAGATGAAAGGCATTTCTGAATGGTTCCGCATGCCACACACACCAACCTGCGACATCTGGTGTCACTTAAGAGATCTCTAACTAACAGTGTTCAGAGACGTTTTATATTACTTATTGGTTTCTTTTATTAAATCGACTATATACTGTATGTACAGGACTGTGCAAAAGTCTAAGGTATCTGGAAGTCGAACTAAAGGCAATATATTAAGGTAGTAAACAATATATATTTATATATACAGCATGTTTTTTTATTTACAAATTGCACAGTACTGTAGTTCTGTAGTAATCATTTGTTTGGGAGTGTTAATACTTTTTCAAAGCTTGCATGCATCTTCTGCTTGCTTTAGGTTTCTCAATAGGTGGATGTCTTTGCTCCATCTGCTTGTAACTTAATGTATAAAATTTGTTGATCATTGAATTCTTATTTATTGATTATTCCATTAGAAATTGTTGTTTCTCCAAATCCAATATAAAGTAGTCTTTGAATGCAATGTTTGAATTTTTTCAGACCAGTCATTCACCATGGAGTTTGAATAGTGGAACAATAAAGAGCAGAAGGCATTCTGTTAGTTTTTTGCTGCACATTAAATTTTGATAAAAATAATATTGCCTCCTACCATTGAGGTACTCCGGAAGAAGATGTTGTTGCAGATGGAGGAGAACAGCTTTAAACTCTCTTGCAGTCGGTTCTGAAGATAAAAAACGTGAATATCCTCAGACTGAATACGTTATACAGCATTTGTAAGATCTTGAAAGTATTTTGATGTAAGTGTTCTGTCAGAAAAAAGTTATTTTGAAATTCTGAGTTTGTGTGTGTGTGTGTGTTACCATAGATGAGTCCTCCACCAGAGTCATGTCGTACCCACTGAGAGACACAACAAAAAGGACGGCCCTCACGTCCTCGAAACAACTGATCCACTTCCTCCTCTCTGTCCTTTGACCCCCGACATCATACATCCTGGACAGAGGAGGAAGAGAGGAGGGCGGTGAGGGAAATGGAAAGATACATAAACCTGTATATTGAATTGAAATATCACAGCATAAATATTACATACAGCAGACATGATAGAAATCAACAGCCCTCGCCCACTGAAAAAGGCTATTTTTGTGGTGGTGCTTTGGCTAATTAATTTAGAGGGTTTTAGAACAATATGATAATGTCAGCATGAGGTCAACAACTTGGGTTAAAAAGAGACACCTGCTACTATTCAGATAGTAAATATGTGTGTGTGCGTGAGGAAGAGATGGAACAAGAGGGAGATGTGAAACTGTATGTTTATCAATTAGCAAAAGATTAGTGTCAAACTAATGAATGTATTCAAATGAAGGCTGGAAGCGTCTGTTGGGTCCTTCAGGCACACCTGGGGCCTACCGCGAGGTCGACTGATAGTCCGTGTCCCAAATGTCCCACATTAATCCCTAGTGCGCTACTTTTCCCCAGGGCTAATGAGGCTCCAGTCAAATACAAGGTGCACTACATGGGACGCCATTTTGGACGCGATCAGAGGGCTTAGCATAAGCCAGAGATGATGGGAGCTAAAAGGTAGCACTTTAGCATAAGCCGGTGTCATGAAACAACAACAGATCTAGTGACGACAACGGGGGGCTCATCTCTCTCAGGACTCAAGTTTTAACACTGTCATTGTCGACGGCAAATGGCACGCTTAAATGGTCACCTTTTTCAATAGCCAAAACCAACAGGGACGGTACTATTTGCGATTAATCACACGACAAATGTTCGGTATTAGTGAACGTGCCGTCGCTTTCGTTTAGCTGGGAGATTCTCAGAGGCTTTTAATTTCGGCCCGTGTGGTCAATCACATTTGGAGTGAAAACCTATTGGAGGTCCGGTCCATTAGCTTGTCCATCCACTCTGTCTGTACGTTCTAGTCCCATCTACCAGATATAGCATATAGCCGTGATTTGAATTAAGACTTCAGCGTTTATCCGCGGCGAATAACTGATGGCATCCATAACCCGGTTAAGACTTTAGGGTTTCATCTATACAGTGTCCATCCATGTTTCTGTCTTCATTTCATCCTTCCACGTTTCGTCTCCTCTCACGACAGCACCGGTGTCGTATCGCTACGTCCCTCCGCACTCTGAATTGCACATTTCCACGTTTTATTTTGACCACATCTTGAACTCCCAAACGGGTGATTGAACCATTGCTGTCCGATCCCCTCCCTTCTTTCCCCGCGCTCCCTCTTAACCCAGTTAATTCCTTCATCAGTATCGTTTCATTATCCAATGGAGGCAGGAGGAAATTGGTTGCATTCCAAACGGCACCATGTTCAATGTGTCCTACCATCTTCCACCGGAGTCCTAGGTGTCCAGAATAGGGGCTAGGGTGGTAATTGAGACCGAGGAAGGGTTTTATTTTTCCTTGATCTGGAAGGGAAATTAAGGGGTCACATGTCAATGGGAAACTGTGTGTGCCGGCGTGCGTGCGTTTGAGCCCCAACGCAGATCTGGGCCGTGATAATGTTCAGGGGATTGAGGTCTGATAGACAGCGTGGACAACGTGATCGGAGGGCTAAAAAAACTGTTCCGTTTTGACTTTCATGGTGTCGTTAATTAGGGGTTAGCTAACGAGCCACGACCTGGGGTGACCTTCATGGAGTGTGTTTATGAGAGAAGGGTTGAGGACTCCCCCCCTCCCGTTCCCTCCCAAAGGGAAGAGAATAAACTATCTAGGAATTACATTATTAGAAATGGAGAGAGGCAGAGAGACTTTTAACCCATCAGCTACCCCCTCCGCAATGCAACACACACCCCCACCTGTGATGACATTAGGTCTTAACGGTAGTCAACGTGTGTGTGTGTGTTAGCATGCATCAGAAAGAGGGGGGTGGGTGTATACAGTATGACATTATGTTTAAATTTACTACAGATTCTACTCTGCATGGAATTCACTGTAACATTGGGAAATGTCTAAAGACACCCAGGTTTCAACTGGGATTGAAAATGTCTTCTTCCTCCCTACTTTCAATTCAATTCCTGAAAGCTTTATTGGCATGGAAAGTGTTGCCCCACAGGAACGCCAACATATAGACACAAATCAAATCAATGCTGACGCAGACTGGTAATAAAAGGAAACATGGTCATTCTCAATCAGTGACAACCAACTACACAGTACATTAAAGAAAATGATGAGCACCATAATTCAATAGTGAGAAATACACAGGTTGTAATGTTATTGTCTGGGCTGGTCTGTTTACGGACTGTGCCTGCAGGAGTCAGGACGCTATAGAGCGTTATAACACTGGGACAGGTTTATTTAGATGAACAAGACTTGTTGCTAGATCTGCATCTTTGATTAAGAAACACTTTTTAATGTAAAGGTGAGAGAGTTACCTGCCGAGGTGATGTGGGACCTTTCCAGCAGATACTCTCTGTCTTTCGACTACAGTAGTCACAATGTCTTGCCCAACGTGTATTAGAGAGGAACGCGCACAGACCTATGAAGTCTGGTTCTGTAGTTCCTTTCAGATCCAAGCATCAACAGATTCAGAAAAAATATTTACTTTCTGGGAAACAACAGAAAGTAAAAACGCTGCACGCGCCTGCGATGAGCCTTGAGACGTAACTATGGCCCAGCGAGAGTTTCTCATTCCCAGTGTGAATAGAAAATAGTGTGTACATATTATGTAAATGTTCTTTAAAATAAATAAATAAATAAATAAATAAATAAAGGTGTTGTCACAACATTTGTTGGAGTCTGGACACTCTCATATTTTACAACTAATATAACAACGGGTTTTCTCCCAATGGTTACTAGATAATGTTCTATTATATTTTTCTTTCAAAATCTTAGGATGTTTTTAATTTCGGAAATAACTTTTTGAACTTTTCCCTAAAGTTCTGTGGTTATCGCAGCCTAGGAAAAAACAACTGTATTTTAGGTTAGCTCTTTCCCCCGCTCTCCAGCTTCTCGCTCTCTCTCCCCTTTCGCGCTCGGTATGCGTGTAACACACAGATAGATATTGAAGTGGAGGTATCTAGTTTAGAAAAGGTGAAATGGAGGATAAAATGACATTTTCTCCAGAGAGACTTGACCTTTTCCTGTGCCATCTTCCCGTGTTGTGGGTTATTGTCTTTGGAGAAATTGAAAAGGGGGACTCATGCTCTCGTCCAAATGGATTTCTGACTCAACATTTAGAGTGGTGCGTGCGTGAGTGTGTGCATGTCTTTGATGTGCCGATTGGTACTGTCGGTCCATAAAACCATCAATCGGAGGTGCAAACTCCAGTGTGATTGACAGCTTTTGATTTAATGTGTTCATGACCTTACATGCTGATTCCCAGTGTGTTTGTCCATGATGATTCCGTCACATGGGGCAACTCAAGTCAACAATTTAACTTCCACTGGACAGTTGGCAGCACACGGACACTCATCCGATATTTGGGACACGTGCGCACTAAAAAGCCCATCTGTGGGATATTGACAAGCTGGTCCCTCAAGACAGTGTTACCGGGTATAAATGCAAAACAGAGGCGCCTTATGAAAAGCCTCTTGCCGCAGCCAGGTGATATTGTTTGTTGTTATAATTCATTTAAAATAAAGAGGTAATAGTGTCAGATATAATCATTCATATGAAATGTAGAGGTAACAGAGTTTATTGCATTTTACTATGATAGGAATTCAGCTGGAGGGAAACCGTGGCAAGTCAGGCCTGTGTTCCAAATGACACACTGCTCTCTGTGTAGCACCCTAGTCGGGTCGGAATAAAGCACTAGAGAGGGACAAGCGTGTCATTTGGGCTGCAAAGAGGTGCATTGGTATTGTTGATGGGATTAGACATTATAATTGAAAACTTTTTACAATTAAATCGGATTTTTCCAATGACACTTAAAAACTGAGACCAGGCAGAAAGGGGAGACACCTGACACACACAGACCAGTTTGGTTGTCTGTCCTTGTCCCGGACCTGACATTCAGAAATAATCCCAGTTTTTCCTATCCCCTTACCGTGATGCTTCAGACCTAAAAGTCTAACCTACACTAAAACCACAAAGCCTTTTTCCTTTTGGGAACCCGAGTGTCAGGTTCAGAAAGTCCCCTCAGTGAAATGTAGTTAAACCGAAATCACTTACGCTCACCCACTACCCCACTCACACCCCCGTCTCACCCCCCCACACTCACCCCCACACACTCACCCCCACACACTCACCCCCCACAAATGGGCGGATGTAATGTATTCAGTTATCATAATGTATCCTTGAAGATGGCCCATTAACATTCAAATTGCTACGGAAACCAGCCAGCGGAAAATCCCCCACTCTGCTCCGTCATTAGGCATTTATGATCTCAGGCACTTGGGACAACCTGGAGGGGCTACCTCCAAAACGCCACCCTATTCACTTGAGCCCTATACAGGGATCGGGGTACTTCAGGGACCAGGAAAACGTCCTCAAACTAAACAGTGATGACAGAACTCATACTCGCTGGAACCAAATCCACCCTCACCAAAACGGGTTGTTTCACTCTCAGCATCGATGACCCGGTTGTTTCTCCATTCTCTATGGCCCGACTACTCACTCACACCAAGTCCTGGCAGCATATCACCCCATCCTCTGTGAGTTACACTGCCTTCCTATCTCCCAACACATCAACCACAAGATCCTCCTAATGACATATAAAGCCCTAAACAATACTGCCCCTGCCTACCTCCCCAATCTTCTTCCATTTCAATCAGCACACTCACTCCGTTCCAGTACTGCAGGCCACCTCATAAACCCCAAGTCCAAGCTAAAGGCTTTGGTGACAGGACATTCAAGAATCTCTCCTCATCTGTGGAACTCTCTTCAGAACAATCCGTGACTCTGAGTCTATCCCCATATTCCAGCAATGCCTCAAGACTCATCTGTTCAGAATCGTCTTCCCCTAGCCACGCCCAAATACCATTCTGTCAATCTTCTTTGCTTTCTCAGGGTATATTTTGTTAGTTTCATGTTAGTTCATTTTAGAAAGCATATTTGGGTCCCTGAAATGCGCTATATAAATAAAATGCATGAATATAATCTGTGCACTATATACAGAACCTGGCACCATTTCAGACACACCTGCTTTGACCAGGGGTGTGTGTGTGTGTGTGTGTCTGAAATGGTGCCAGGTTCTGTCATGTGTCCACTGCACAGGGATAAGGTCTGTTAAGGTACTGACCCATACAATTCCTACAGTACATTCTCTACTACATCTCTGACCATGCAGATCTGAGCTTGTTTGTTTGGCACAATACAGTTTGGCTGTTAGACACAGGAGGTAAAGTAGCATCTACACAGCGAAGCAGGAAAGGATGAGCATGTGTGTGTGTGTGTGTGCGTGAGGGGGAAAATAGATTATTAAGAAAAGAAAGGGAAAGTCAGATGACTTACAACATACAACAACCCAATCCCTAAAATGAAGATAAAAACAACCGTTTGGCGTTTTTAATTTCTTAACTGAAATACTAAGACGTGGCACTTCGGTTTGTATAAATATTATTGTGTGCATTTTTTTAAAGGTGTATCTCCATTCTTGTTTACCTGAAGAGCAGGTGGTTGACCTTGAACTGTGTCTCGATGACCCCCGTGGTCCGCAACCTGACCCTCAGGACGTCTGTTTCCGTGGGAACGTAGTCAGGGGAGATGATGCGGCCCATGTTCTCGAAGAAACTACGGACGGGGGAGGTGGGGAGGAGCGAGAGAGAGGGGGGGAGAAAGATAAACAGCATGTACCTGAAAAGTAACGATTTCAAAGCTGACAGAGAGACCCGGGGAGACGCACAGCGCCAGTCATGTGAGAAGCGCTGTGATAAACTAACCTCCAATGAGGAGCTGTGGGTATGGTCATTCTCATGAATATTTATAACCAGTGGATGGCAGGGTTATAACTTAACATATTGCTAATGTACAGAGGATGGGGTTGGTCTAACGGAATGGGACTGACGCGCACATCTGAGCGTGTGTGTCGTAGACAGCTGCAGGGTGTTTCTGTCCAGGTAGCTGATTAGGAATGACTGGGTTAGAATGTCACCATCACTTTGGCTTGGCGGAAATGCCAGTCCTGTGCGTGTGTGTGTGCGCGTGTGTGTGTGCGTGCGTGTGTGTGCGTGCGTGCGTGCTTGCGTGTGTGGGTGTGTGCTTGCGTGTGTGGGTGTGTGCTTGCGTGTGCGTTTCCTGGTTCTGAGTGGGTCTCAAGTGACATTGTCGCTGTAGATACACCCACACCTGAGGTACCCTCCCAGGGAACAGAGCATCCTCCTGTCGGGGCGACTTGGTTCATCCTTCAGGAGCCCTGCGTGTGCGTGCGTGCGCGCGTGTATCAGGGAGATTCTCAGTCACAAACAGCACCTAACTAATCACTGGACTCAAGGCATCCACACTTAGA
>JACXGJ010008738.1:0-26269 GCA_016801105.1 Esox niger
CCCACCCTCCCCTCCACCCTCTCCTTTTCCCTACAGACACCCCCACCCTCACCTCCACCCTCTCCTTTTCCCTACAGACACCCCCACCCTCACCTCCACCCTGTCCTTTTCCCTACAGACACCCCCACCCTCACCTCCACCCTCTCCTTTTCCCTAGACACCCCCACCCTCACCATGCATGTCCTTATGTCATGAGCACTGTTATAATGGAGGTTCATAGATATGATACTGTTGTCAGAGCAGCTGCTCTAGGTGTTGCATGTAGATGTGGAAAATGTGACAGATGAGGATGATGGGTTCTTGCAGGTTGTCTCTGTGCGTGCGTGCGTGCGTGCGCGCGCATATCTGAATTTGACTTAACTAATTGAATTCCATGGTTATAATGAATAAAGCAGTTGCATAACACTGTCTGTGATAAAACAATGGCGTAAACAAAACGTCTCAGCTCGCCAAATTATCCTGGTCATAGTCAGCTGACAGCCAGCCATCCCGTTAATGATTCAGGTCGACCAGACAGTCAGCCAATCAGGCAATCAATCAGCCATCAAGTCAGGCGGTCAGTGTGTCAGTCAGTCAATCTTTCATATTGTCATCACCAGTACTCATTATTTTCTGTTCTGTCCAGTGGGCATGAGGAAGCTAAGCCTGTTTTATTTTACAAGGCATTATAATAAAATAACTGAATACATTTTTGAATGTCTTGAAATTATATAAGGTTGAAGAAAACTGATTCTAATGGTTAAGTTCATCATTCAGTATCGGATTGTTTCATAATCTTTGTTCTTGTCCAAGCAGATAAATATGAGCTAAATATGGAAAGAATAAATCCCAATGCCATAGTAAAGGTTTAGCCTAATGATTCAATATTTGTTGACCTCATTTGCCTGTCAGTTGTTTGTTACCCGTCTACTCCATTATGTACAGAGCAGAGTACAAACCCTGAGTTACCACAAAGCCTGCCAACTGCTCCATATTTGTATTATACACACACACACGCACACACAGTAGTCACTCTCCCTCTGCTTCTCTGTCTACCTCTCCCTCCTTCCCTCCCTCTTTCTCTCTGAAGGTGGGGGCATTGAGCGGTAGAGCTATTAGCTCCGCGCTGCAGACATCATTGCGAGTGGAGGGGAGACGATTCCAACGTCAGCGAAGGAACAGGGAGCCCTGGCAACAAGGAGAGACACACTCCTACCAGACCATTACACCGTACAGTAAGTCCTAGCTCTGTCCATTTCATACTGTCCCTGCCTCATACTGTCAACGTCTTTGCCGGTACATTATCACTTTTTTCTTTGCTGAGCGATTGCGGGAGAGAAAATGGCTGGAACTCGAACTAGGAAGGGTACGCGCGAGGAGAGCGCTCATTCCAAAGCCTTTGAAAATGTTTACTTCGCACTCTGACCTACATTTTTTGTGTCTGGAACAAAGAAGGTTGTTTGTGGTTTACAGTCATGTGCTTGTCATATCAAACTAAAAATGCAAACTAACTGTTAACTGCGACATAGGAAAGCCGCTGTTCCGCGGAATTGAAACCGAGGAAGGAGTGTTTCACAGGCGGGTTGGAGTGTAGGGCAAGCTTAACTGCGCCACTCCACCCAGAATGATTGCATAAGGAATAGTAAAATACATTCACAGTAGGATAGTGTTATAGTATAGAACTGTCCACTTTAAAAAATGTTGTGGTACGTGCATATTCTACGTTGCCGTATGTCCACGCCTGATTTGACCAGAACAGTTTAATACATCGCGGAAGTATTTTTTTTATTCTTTAAAGATGGGGAAAGCCGAACGTAGTCCACCAAATGTAACGGGTGTCATTGAAAAAAGACACATCTATGGCCCAAATAATATGTCCTCCATTGAGAGTGAACATTTTACTACGCGGGTAGGCTACAGTCCCATTTCATTGACACTGTCTGGTTTGTAAAGGACATTGGTTCTGCTGTGTGCGTGTAGTGATTGCTCGACTACCCGTGGCGTGATGTCACTCATCTAGCCTGGTGATTATATAACTAGACTGTAGGGATCCCGGGGTGTGATAGTGAGCTATTTATATTCTGTTTACAGTCAAGAATTGCACTATGCATAGTAGTTTAAAATGTGTACAGGCTAACTGACTTCCTTTGAGCGGATAGCTACAGATTAAGGCATGGCACAGTTAATATGACGTTATTACACGGTGAATTGTAGCCCACTATCAAATAAGTACAAAAAGAAGTCACAAAGTGTGTTACGATAGTACACACACACACACACACACACACACACACACACACACACATCGTAATGCTTATAAAATAAACATCTGATACTGTTTTAGGTTTCAATACAATTTGAGAGTTGTTATGTTGATTGCACCTCTGCATTCCATCAGATTTGCTGGTCGGTTAGATCAAAATTATGATGTTAGTTTTTAATATAATATAGATATTGTTGCATTCATTATGTATCCGAAATGCATTATATTAACTTAGTTGTAATGTTGCATGTTTTTGCGTTGTTTTGTTATGTGTTGTATTGCCTTTGTTCATTGCTACTGAGGAGTTTAGGTTTACGTAGAAATTCCACTACAGAAGAGACGCATTACATGCTAGCCACATTTGGGTAATACTCTTCAGGCCACAGGACATTGCTTATTTATGTTCCTTGTCTCCTTAGTAGTGTATTTTAGGTTGAGTTGGGTTCGGTTGGTGTTGGCTCGTTGCCCAGTGAATGTTACACGCTTCAGGGCACCACAGGATTAAATAGTGTGATATCTTTACTAGATCAGTTCACCTGGTGGTGGTTATTTCACCTTTAGCACTTATACTTTGGAGATAAGATATTATTTTAAGGCATTTAGAGATTTTTATATAATTTTTTAGCACTCATCCATTAGAGATTTTTATATTATTTTATGGCACACAACCATTAGGGATTTCATATTATTTTCTAACCTTTATCCAATAGAGATTTTCTGCTATTCTACAGCACTCCATTTGATGTATATTCTTTTATAGCAGTTATCCATTAAAGATTTTGAGATTATTTTAAAGCACCTATCCTTCGAAGAATTGTAAATTATATTATAGCACTTATCCATTAGGGATTTCATACTGTTTTATAGCACTTATCCATTTGTGATTTGTGACTATTTCAATCCACTTATTCGTAAGTGATATGATATTATTAAGCACTTGGTTTCAGTGTGAAGGATACTGTTAACTAAGGGGTATGTTCATTATTCAATATATATAATTATGTTTTTTAATTGCTTTAGACTACACACTATCAGAATGGGCTAAAATGTATAATGCTGAGAGTATTTCCTTACCATATGACCTGACTAGGAATCACTCCTGGCATTTAGGTATTTCCACAAGTACCAGGCTTGCATAGTTTCTTTAGTCATGTTGGATGTTACATGTGGAGAAAGTTTCCCAGAGAAATTGTTCTATTTGCATTGCATGAGAATGTTAACATTAAACTATTTAGTTCAATGGACAATTCACTGTAATGAAATTATTGTGTGCATATAACCGTGCTCAGTGTCAGATCTACACATTTTGAAATTAATTGCCTTTCTGAAAACCTTTCAAAATGTTTGCTCCAATTGAGAGCTTCTGTATGAACCTGACCTTATCTATTGTGAAGGGAGATAATCATTTGGGGGCTGACGTTTCTCTGTATGCCTCCCTTTGATCCTGGTTGACACACGCACGCACGCACACACACACACACACACACACACACACACACACACACACACGCACGAACACACCCACTTACCTTTAAATGCTAATGAGAGCCAATTAGCGGCCAATGTGGCCTAATTATGAGCCATTTTAACCATCTCAGCTCGTTTGTCAGAGTCACAGGGTTTCACACACTTTCACACAGACCAGCTTCTACTGTCACGTCTGGCTAAATCTCTGCTCTCCGTCTTCATCTGCACTCTTCCTCATGTTCCTTGACACCGTCAATACGAGATGCAGTACGTACGTGTGCACGCACACACGCTGACAGGCCTCGAAAGTGTGGGCTGGCTTTTGAGGTGCCCCGTCTTGGCCCACCTTGTGTTGGGATTTCCAGGCAGCGGGTGGGTTCATGTGGTCCACTGGGACCGGGCTGCGCGAGTCTGGACCAGTGAACGTGTAAATGGGAACACTGTCCTTCCACTCTGTGCAAAGCAACGAGATTAACTTAGTTCATGACCAATGGCAGTATTTTCAAAGTGTGTGTGTGTGTGTGTGTGTGTGTGTGTATGTACACAGGGGTTGAGAGGTTGCCACATTGGGTGTGTGTGTGTGTGTGTGTGTGTGTGAAGTAGCAAATCCATTGAACACTGTGTTTCTTTCACCTCCTTTTTCTTTTTTGTCTTTCTGTTCTTCCCTTCTCTTTTTTATTTCTCTCCTTTCTTACTCCCTATTATGTCTTTTTGTACATTCCTGGATCTCTGTGGAGTCAGATGAAAGGCCCCGGTTAATTCACAAATGGTGTTCTATTCCCTACATGGGACACTACTTTGTTCTCAGGCCTCCTGGGCCCTGGTGTCAAATGAGTGCACTTTATAAGGAAGGGTGATCATTTGAGTTGAAGCCCTTGATTTAAACAGGATAGTCCTGGAGAGAGCACCGCCCCAGAGGTTTATCTGTACATCCTCTGTGATGTGAAACTATGAAACCATGCCCAGGCCTGCATTGTACTGAATGAAGGTGGCAGATGGAGTAGGAGAGGAAGAGAGACAGAGAAAGGGGCAATGAGGCAGATAAGGGGAGGAGGGAAGGAGAGAGGGGGGGTGGAAGAGGGAGAGAGATAATATAGAAAGAGATAGTGACAGAAAAAGGAGGGGGAGAAAGGAAAGAGGGAGAGACATGGTGATGGAGAAGGAGAAAGAATGTGAAAAAGAATGAAGCATTTTCCAGACCTTTTCTGCTTCCTTTCATCAGGCTTTATTCAAGAGGCCGTACTTCAGTAGGCTCTGCTTTACAGAGAGACTCACAAGCTTTGGTAGTGCCACATTGGAGTGCTTTTTTCATTTTGAATGCTGATAAAACATTCTTTGCTGTGCTGTGAGTAGATGGGCATACAGACACACGCAACACACACACACACACACACACACATGCACTCATTCACACGCCCCTTTGAGTTTGCACTGGTAGAATTCTCTTGTTTCCAGCCAGTGTGACAGAGTGACAATACATCCAAAGAAACCACTTGAAATTCCTTGTATTCAAACTGCACTGGAACACGTCTTGATTGGGAACCCGTTCTTCTGCATATATTTGCATCATAACGTACAGGGAGATCTAGACAGGTATATCCACACTTTTGGCCAACACGTCAGTACATTGCAACCCAGTGACTATGGTGGTACTGTAATGCAATTAAGTAAAACATCCGTGTTGCGGCTGAGATCATGTTGTCGCTGATCATCCACTGAGGCCTTCCTGCTCTGCACGGTGGTCAGGACTAGTGGTCTCTCTGCTCACACCTGTCGCTGTTGATGGGATGTAGAGAATCAATGGGCAGAGTCCTGAATGGCCCTGCGTCACTGTGAATGGGATGGAGTGGGGACTGACTGGGGAAACTAGCTGCGTCACACTACTGGATCAATGAGCCCCAGCATGTTTGGAAACTGTGCTGCGGAGTCTGCCCGGCTCTGTTCTGCGCTGTGGGGAACGATCCGTCATGGCCGTGTAGTTTCCTGGTGGGAATGCCCAGGGGCGTGCCGTACAGAGTACCCCACTAATGGATGCACCAGCGAAGCGGTGGTATGATCAAAGTCCACCGGAATGGTTGCCAGTTAACGGTTGGCCAGGCGACCAGTGTGTTGTTAGAATGGGGTAGGCGACTTAGAGGGTATCATGGAGACAGCCTGTGTCGCTGCTTTGAACATGCCTGTGGTATGTCTCTTCACAAACACTGTCTAATGGAATCTTCTGGTCCAATATCCAAACACCTGATGAAAGCAGATGTTACATTCCTGTTGGTCTTCATATGCAACAGGAGGCTGATATAATGTTATCCTATAGATGTGAGTTCAAGACAGGAATCGGATGTCATCAATAACCCACCTTTCATATAGGTGCCTTGGTTTATATGTGATAATGTTCTTTCTGTGAGATGATTACATTTGGGAAGCTTTAAGCAACAGTAATTATAAAGTAATTTTATGCTTTAAAGGAAAGGGCTAATACACACACACACACACACACACACACACACTCACACATTCTCTATTTCTCTCAGTTACTCACCCCCCCTACATACACACACACACACACACACACACACACACACACACACACACACACACACACACACACACAGGGAATTACTGAAAAGCCTAGCTAAACGAACCAACTGACCTTCTATTTTTAGCCTTTTGATTCACCATCAAAGTCTTGTTTTGTACTTGCTCTCACTTATAATTGTATTACTTTGCTTATCCGAACAATGTGTTCCTTCCCCTTGTTTCACCGTCGGGAAGGAGGAAGTAGGACAGCTCTTCTCTGTTGATTTTGTTGAATGCAGAGTGAAGTGTTCAGCACACCAGCCTGTTACATCGTCCAAGTCAGTAGATGCTCTGTGCTTTTACCAGTGGGCCTGTAAGTCAGCCAGCCGTAACCATGGCATCCGTGTGGTATGACTTGGTTATGTATGGAATTAAACCCTGTGGCAGGACGTATACGTGCGTATTAGGTTAGAGGCTGTCCAATCTCTGTTACGTCTTCAGCAGGATAAATAGGAGGTAAAGAAACTCTCTGGAGCTTTACAGCTCCTCGTACACAGTAATACACACCGACAAAACACTAACATTTACACAGATACACACACACACACACACACACACACACACACACAGTACTGTGGCCTGACCCAGATTACACGTCATGTCTTATCAGGGCTGGATGGCAGCTTGTCTCCACACTGACTGGCAGACTCTGTGTAGGGCTCTGAACCATTAACGCCCAATGTCCTTTGGGAAGATCCAGGAGGCAGGATAGGCCTAAGTGACGGAGTGGGGAGAGAGAAAAAAGAGGAGAATAGAAGCGGGATGGACTAGAAGGTGGGAAAGAGATGTGTGCCATAGTAGTGATGTCATCAAGTGGAGGAATGCTTGCTCCAGAGGGCGGACCCCCTAGTGAGTACACTAACAGGAAGCTGACGGGTCCTAGTGCACACACACACACACACACACACACACACACACACACACGCTCCACAGAGGGTGGTGCAGAGAGATACCCTGTTGGTCCCATAATTCCTAGGGGGTATCAACAATGATTCTGGTTCAGCAGCAGAGGATATGCATTGAGAAAGGAATTCAATAACAGGAAAAAGGCACTGATACAAACAATCCGTGGAATACCGAAATCCACCCTGGCGGCTGTTATTCCTGGCCGATACGGTCCCTTCTTTGGCCCTCCACTTTCCCCTGTGTTTTCGGGCCCTGGACTCCACGTAGCTCAGAGAACCTGTGGTGGCGTGGTTGTTGTTTGTCATGCTTTCACTGTCTGGTTTCATGGAAAGAGGTTTCAAGAGCACCGCCTGTGTGTGTGTGTGTGTGTGGGTGTGTGTGTGTGTGTTGAACTTTTCAAAAGCCACAATTTAAATCACTCAGTCTGAAATCATGTCCTTGAGCTAAGGGATGAGGACTTAGACCTGAGTTCTGAATAGATAGACGGCTGTCTGACTAGGTTTTTAATTTGGCTGCCGCTTTGTGGTTTTGACAATGGCACAGGCACTTTTGAAATGACAGGCAGTGGCAGGGCTTTACCAAAACACTGGTTGCAGAGATAAGACATGAGCTGTGGAAAGACTGCTTCTCCCGTTTCTGTCTCGTCTTAGGCACTAATTCTACAGAAGTGTAGTCATCACAGCCATGGAATCTGTTTAATAGTGCCGATTTGGTAGTGACACTGTCTGGCTATCCGGAAAAAGTCATTTCATTGGAGGATTTAAACCTTTCTGGTTTGGTCTGAGAGCTTCTTGGTATTGCGAGACAAACTTTCCTCACCTCGCTCTTCCCCTTCTCTCCTCTTCTCTCATCTTCTACTTCCTTCCCTCCACTCTTTTGCTTTACTGTCTTCTCAACTCCCTTCCTCTCCTCCTTTCCCTCCTCTCACCTCTTTCTCCCCTCCTCATACCACCCATACCTCCTCTTTTCTCTCCTCGCTCCTCCTATTCTCCCTCCTCCCTTCTCTCTCCTTTATATCCCCATTCCTTTATATACACTTACTCCTCTTCTGGCTGATATTTTTCCAGTCAGTCACTCTACGACACATCTGTATCTGGAGCCAAAGGTACACATTTAGAAAGTCTTAACCAGACGGTTGGTTTTCAAGATGTATTGGCATCGGTTTCTACTTACTGTATTAAGAATGATGACAAATTACAGCTAATATCTGACTGTAAAAGTGCTCGAGAGAGGATTTCTGATTCCACATCATCTGTTGTCTAGATCAAGCTCTATGTAAAATGAATTAGAAATATAGACACCATATAAATTAATCATTTAAGTGTCACAGTGCATTAAGAAAACACTGGGGAGTGGAGACATATTTCAGTCTCTTTGTGACTTGGCTTAGGATGTCAACAGAAACTGAGGCCAGCCAGTCAACCAGTCTTCAGCCTGTTTCTGGATGTGATGTGTTCTGTACTTATAGCATCACGGAAAGCCCCATTGAATGTGTTTTGTAGCAAAGCTAAAAAATCAATTGGCGTTGGCCTGCATTTCATGCTGGAAAATATCAGCACACGTTGGTCAGCTAGCTACAACCAACCAAAGACTTGGATGGGAAGCATTTGGCCACAGGCAAGGAATTGCATTGAGTTAGGTTATTGGAATAGAAGATGAGGTCACAACTTTGAAGAAGCCAGAGAGAAATGAAGGACAAACAGATCATTCTGTAACGTTCTAACCTTTACTGCTGTAGGGCACAGGTCACTTCCACAACAAATGCAGTCCCCTGTCCCTCACTCAGTCTGGTACCGGGTTACTGACATCCCATGCAGCTAAGGCAGATTTGTCCGATGGTGGACCAGTGTGAAAATGTAGACTTTTATTGTTAAGTTATTCTTGATAAGAGTTGTTTTCAAATATAGAACTGCCCATCTGCCAATCGCCCTAAAATCCTTGGCACTGATTCCGGCACACGTCTTTTGACTGAAAAGCTGTTTTTATTTTTCTCCATGGCTGGTGGTGTCGCAAGCTGTTTAGCTCTTGCACACACTCCGGTCTGGTAATGCTACATGACATGTCATTACCTTGCCTAACAGCTTGCCCTGCCTCCACCTCTCCTATAACTTTGAACTAGAAAGTGCTCTTGTGTGTGTGTGTGTGTGTGTGTGTGTGTGTGTGTGTGTGTGTGTGTGTGTGTGTGTGGTGGCGGCGGCGGCTGGTAGCCGGCTCAGGCTGTCAAGGTGCTCTGCTGAAGGGTGACTAATAAATGCTTTCTAAAGGCTTAGCCGGCTAACGCTTACACTAAGTGACTGGGGTTTTCCTTTGGTTGTGTGCGCGCGTATGTGTGTGAGCACGTGTGCACGCGTATTTGTGCGTGTGCATATATACCCCATTAGCGATGACATATGAATGTACCGTACCAACCTAGGAACAGAGACCTTACGTTCAGACAGTGGTTGTGGTTCTTTCTGAGTCTGTTGGCTGAAGCCCCTCACCGACTGCGTGCTTGGAGCCTGGGAGACAGCCAAGCCCTCGAGGTCAGGGTCCTCACACTCACACCACCAGGCATGCCAAGGGGGGCCTCCCTGTTATATTCATAATACTTACTTAATACGTAAATATAACTTTTTATGTTCTTGTACATTTTATTTACTGTATTTGTTTGCGTTGAAGTGCATTAAATACTTCAAATATTCAAATTGTAGTCACTTTTGTTCTGTCCCATTTAATATAATTTTAAATGTATTTAATATTGTTAAGCGCAACTGGAAGACATGAATTACGTATTTGTCTTGAATTTCTGCGTGTCTGTCTTTCTGACTGCTAGGCTGCGTAGAACAGAGTTTTTAAGACTGGAAGCGTCATTCTTTAATTAAAATTAGCAGGAGCCATGAAATACATCTTCAATCACAGTAGTGTCATTTTCTACTATGCAGCAACACAGTACCACTTCTGTTCAGGGTCACATATAGTGGACTGGGCTGGACTGGACAAAGCAACTATATTGTCCATCTCATGACCAGTAGGTAATAATCTGCAGAATTTATGTTCATTTTCAATTTAATTCCAAAGCAAAAAACTATTTTCTGGTCTAATGATTTAGCATTGTTTTGCTACTACTTCTGATTGATTAATAACAGTAAATCCAATGTGTATTGACTAATAACAGTAAATCCAATGTGTTAATGTAGCCTCAGCAGGCTGCGCTTTGTTGACCCATGGCCTGATATCTGTCTGCTCAGAAAAGTATCTGCCAGAGGTATCTAGAAGCTAGAGAGGACACCAAGGCCAGAGGTCCCCCACACGTGTGTTTTGGCTGAGCTGGTGGTGATGCTCACAGAACCAGGCCAAGGTCCTGTTCTCCAGATTTTGTCACAGTAGATAACACAGCAACCCATGGACAACTATTCTCTCCTGAGGGAAAATGATTTGGTTTGTTCTTGAGACGTAGTTCTATGTTAACTTTGGCTTATTATCTGTCTGGTGTGTTCAGAGTATCTATCTGGTGTGTTCAGAGTAAATGTTGGTTGGGTTCAGAGTGACTGGTGTGTTCAGAGTGTCTGCCTGGTAAATTTTGTCATTTTGGGTTGGGTTCATTTAGAACGTGGTTAGATATTAAGTGACATTACTACCAAAGGAAAACGGAGCATGACTGATTCAACACAATTTTCACAATAAGACCAATATTCAAGCTAGATATATAAGGTATCTTTCCCTACAGTTTA
Organism: Esox niger; assembly: GCA_016801105.1. NCBI lineage: Eukaryota > Metazoa > Chordata > Actinopteri > Esociformes > Esocidae > Esox > Esox niger. Next base: position 10,900 of record JACXGJ010008738.1, read on the forward strand.
TTTTGCAGAGAGAATGTGCAACAAGAACCAAACCTTACACAAGCAGTTAAGACATTGCTGGATTAGCAAGTTTTAGCAAGAGCAAGAGTTTTCTGGTCTTTAGTTTGTTTGCCAAGGGCAGCGCATGATTAGGCTGTCAATAGTAATGTATTGGTCAATCTCCACCGTTCATACTTTTGGGATTTGGGTGCTTTGGCACTGTTTTTGTTATGTTGTTTCAAATGTTTAATCTTCTAACTAAGGCAACATTACATAATGCCTTGTAAAGGGATTACCTTTCCACATTACTCCAATCTACACCAGATTGGTGGCTGTACTGGGACTAGGGTAACTGTCATTTTAATTGACAGAGTTTTCGGAAGTCATTTTAGATTGTATCCACTATTGTTTTTGTTTGAATGATAAGTTTTGCGGGTTCAAAATTCTGGAGTTCTTTTATCCAGTCCTCCTCCACTATGCGAATGGGCTCTGGTTCAGGAGACAGTCCAAAAGCCAGGGAGAATTACTTAAACCGGATATATTTAGCTAGGGAGGTAAAATGTCCTTCGTCCACGAGAAGCAGACTACATTTACAGGTAATAGTACAAAACCGATAAGGAAACATCTCCCTCGGAGAACGGCTGCTCCACAAGCCAAACTCAGATTATACTTAAGATTATTACATTTACCAGGCTTACACTTTTAACAGCAGCATAATCTCTTTAGTTCATTAAATATAGGTCCAGAGGAAATGGCTGATCGGTAATATTTCTGTATATTTATAGTTTAATAGCAGCACACTATTGATCTTAAATACTACTCAAAACTAATGAATGATTACATCTTAAAAGTGTGATTGGTTTGACATTTTACATGAGTACATAGGTTGTAGCCATATCAAATAAAAATATTACTTATAAATGTCTCATGAGCATATGTCAGCAGCTGTACCAGACCTGAACCCAAAGTAACTGGTAATTTTTGTTGTAAATTTCAACACTGTACAGCCTCAAAACATTGTTAAAAGTATTCTTCCTAGGGAACATCCCATACAGAACATTACCTAAACTACTTTTGATTTATCCTATAACCCAATGTGAAAGTCGAGACACATCATTCTGGGCAGAATCCCCATGCTTTCTCACGTGAGACGCTAACAGATCCTACACATCAATAATGCACATCAATCATGCACTTCCTGCTTTTACTTCCTGCTTTGCTACTATAGGTTGATTTGGAACAGCTGTGAGCCATCATGCCAACGCTGACTTCATTGGATTACTGCTTCTATTCATGGTGATTTCTATGGTAACACACACAGACAGGGATTAGTTTGGGCAGTCCTAAGGGGAACTCATCTTCCATCAGATATCACTAGACTTGTCAATTATTATGTATTGACAATGAAGCAGTACCTTGGATTGCGAACATAGCAGGTAGTGTACATACTTAGTGTGAGTGAGTGCATGTGTGTGTGTGTGTGGGCTAACCCTAACCCTAAATCTATCAACCATGATTGAGCTTGCAGTTGGCCAGCCTTCCACTAGGAGTCAGGATTTTCCCTACTTTATTTTTGTGAGATAGAGGAGATGTGGTTACAACACTGTTTTATATTTCTGTAATTTCAAGGGGTTTCTCCAGGATCTATGCCATCCGTTGTAGTACATTACAGTCACTGACCATTAGCACAAACTGACAGTCTGTAAGGGCCAAGCGCCCAGCCTACGATTTCAAAGCTGATCCGGAGTTAATGTTTTGATTCATAGAACAAACATCCCAAGAATGTCAACTGCAAGGTGTGTCATGTGATGGTTGTAAAAATAAATGTGTCATTTTGTTCTACCCAGGAAATAAAAACAAGCGTGATAAAGATGATGAGGCTTCAGGTGTACTTAGAATGTATTGGCAGAGACCCAAAAAGATGAGAGACACGGCTTGAGCGTTAGCATGCACACGCAGACACACACACACACACATACACACACACACACACACACACATACCATCAGTGCCAGTTGCCTCTGTCAGCGCGGCCTTCTGCTAGGCCTTGTTCATATTCCGTCCAACCCCTGGCTGTCCTCAGGCTTGGGCAGCAGACCTTGGTGCCGGTTCCCAAGGGGTGGAGGGAGGATGGTAGGGAAGGTGGGAAGTGGAGGGGCGGGGAGGAAATCAGGGGTAGATGAGGGATGTTGGGGCAGAGGGTAGGAGCACCTGGGCTGTCAGTGGGGCTCTGGCATGGTCCCAACGCTGGATGACATTGTTTCCTGATACATTCCTGCAGTGTTTCTATGCTATGCAAAATATGTGCATTAACTTTGAACATACAGCTCTGTCTCTATTCATTTGGGCAGCCCATATTTCAGCAGCCATAAAAGTTGGACTTCATTTGAAATACATGTTCTACAGTCAGACAGTAACACAGTAAGAGTTTCTCTGGGCTGTCAGAGCTGTCTATAATATACGTGTTTTACTGGGCTGTTAGATCTGCCTATAATATAAGAGTATCTCTGGGCTGTTAGATCTGTCTATAATTTACGAGTTTCTCTGGGCTGTTAGACCTGTTTATAAAATAAGAGTTTCTTTGGCCTGTGGGATCCGCCCGTGGTATATGAGTTTCACCGGGCTGTTAGATCTGTCCATATATCTGTTAATTGGTTAATAATAACAATAAGGCATTTCTAAGGTTTGTGGTATACTGTCAACACCACATCCCTCTGCTGTATCCAGGCACTTCACCATCTGTCGTGGCATAGGACAGCTCTTAGTTGTGGTATGTTGGTTACATACCATTCCCCCTTGCACTTAATTGGATCATTATAATGTTTGATAGTAGAGAGAGAAACGGACAGAGACATTATCAGAAACTAAGACCAAGATGGAGACAGTGAGTGAAGCAGTGGAGGGGGGGTGAGAAAGGTGGACGGAAAGTGAGTAAGAGAGGCTGAGACCAAATGATTTAGCGGTTCTGAGGTGGATAATGCCCTGGAAACCTTTCAGACAAGCACATTGTCTCCTAATGCTTTTGCAGAAAATGACTGTTAATCCGGGCATTATACCTCATGTCAGTCAGTTTCACTGTCAGAGCAGCAGAAACCGATCTGCAACCTTACCGCTTGTAAGACAACCGGGCCAAAGGGCAGATCAAAGCTGACACACACCTGCTGTTTAGGTGGCGGCAGCTCCTGGAAAGTTTTCCCGTTGGACCTGTGAGAGAGCATATCAGAATGTTAAAACTTTAACACCTTCGAAAATGTCAATTAAATTGGGTGTCTGCATTGCAGGACCGCGGTTTGAATCCTGCTCCTGAATTAGCAGTGGCGTGCAGCAGATGTGCATTGACCAGCATTGTGCAAGCTCTGGGGTTTAACAGTTGAACGTGTGGCCTTGCCTCGTCATGCTAGAGCATCTCCTCACAAACAGCTTGGGCGTCCGTGCGAAGGGTCAGTTTGACTGGTTAGGATTTCTTCCTGACCCAAAATGGCTGCCATTTCATCCCATTGAAGTCCTTTAAGGGATTATGACACATCCCCTGTGGTCATTTGTTGATCAGCGTCTCTATACTTCTCTTTACCACAATCTTCTCCGTCCTCTCTCCTGTCGCTTCTGTTGTCTCCTTTCCCTTTCCATCTCATCCTCCCTTTTTCCCTTCTCTTCTTACTCCTCTGTGTCCTCTTTTTCTCCGCTACTCTAACCGGGCCTGACTCAGGAATGTTGGGTAATTCCCTCAGGTGATGCTTGGTGTTCTGATGTGTAAAGTTAGTGCACTCTGTCACCCTGCGTTAAGACATCCTAGATGTGTGAGTGTGAGTGTGTGTGAGTGTGTGTGAGTGTGAGAGAGTTTTTGCGCACTCAGATCACATGGCACTGTACTGCACACACGCATCAACACACACGCACAACCTCTTGAGAGTGCCGACACTGTGTAAAACCCTGCCTAAAAATCCATACCTTCCTGTACTTTACTCCTGTTTCTCTCTCTCTCTCTTAGTCTCTCTTTCTCCCTCACATGCCAATGTGTGCTCAGAGAGTATGGGAATAACTCTATTATCAGAGAGAAAGATGAGAGTGGGAGATAGTAAGATGAAGAGATGAGACAAGGAGAAAGGAAGACGAAGAGAGGAGAGTGGGAGAAAGAAAGACTGAGGAGGCCAGGACTGACTGTTCCAGATTGCATCTCTGCTTTTCATTTTTAGTGGGCATTACCTCTTTTGGCCAGTCTAGACAGCACTCTTTATGGGTTTCCTTTCCCTCCTTGTTTTTAGGCTCTGCTGATGTTTTAACTGGTTGAATTCATCCTCTTCAAATCCACTAAGAGGACCTGCCTTTTTGATGTGATGTGTATTACCTCCGAGACACATTTTAGTTTAATCCAGCAATACCTTTTGGAGTTCCAGTCAGTGCAGTTACACCAGTGGTGATTTGGATTAGTCAGTGCTGTGACACCAGTGGTGATTTGGATCAGTCAGTGCTGTTACACCAGTGGTGATTTGGATCAGTCAGTGCTTTTACACCAGTGGTGATTTGGATTAGTCAGTGCTGTTACACCAGTGGTGATTTGGATCAGTCAGTCCCGTTACACCAGTGGTGATCTGGATTAGTCGGTGCTGTTAAATTAGTGGATCCAGGCCTGCCATTGTGTCAAAGTGGAGCTGGTTTGAATTCCTTTTCAATGAATGGTTAGCTCTGTCAATACTCCACTGGGTGGCTGTCTTACCCAGCGGTCAGGGTTATGCCTTGTTACCACTGACATTATGATCATCAGGGCAGTAACTATGGTAAACACAGGACCTTAAGGTTTGTTTGGCACGTTGCTGTTGTGTGTTAATCTGTGGGTGTGTGTGTTTCAGCACAGTGCAGCATGATAGTCAGGTGTCTGTGTGTGTGTGTGTTTGGGCAACAGGCAGTGATTACACTTGTCTAGGAGTTGTGTAACTGATACTCAGTATGTGGAAGGGAGACCTCATAGAGGGAGAAACTTTGCCCTTTTCAGTCTTTGAGGAAATTAGAAATTTACAGAGACATTGAGAAAGATGGTGAGACACGGTGAGCAAGAGAGAGGGTGAGAGATGGGGTGAGGAAGAGGGGAAGAAGAGGGGAGGAAGAGAGGGTAGTGGTATGGTAGAGAGTTTCCCACAGTGCTTGAAGTACTTCCTTTGATAATCAAGGATCAGAGCTTTTGGATCCCTGGACTCTGATCAGTGAACTCAACACACACACACATCCACACACACACACACACACACACACACACACATACCGGCATCTTCTTTGAGTAGCGTTGTTATTATTACCATTGCAGCTAACCACTGACCTGTCTGTCTGTTTGAAGCTCTGTGACATGTGATCAGAGTGTGCGTGCGTGTGTGCATACGTACTCGTGTGTGTGTGTGCGTGTGTGTGTGCGTGTGTGTGTGCGTGTGTGTGTGCGTGTGTGTGTGCGATGTCCAGATAAGAGTCTGCCCCCCTTCAGAGGAATCGTTCACGTTCACAACAAGCTTAAGGGACTTTCAGTGTTGTACCTAGTGAAGCCAGTGTTTACTCATACAGGTCCAGTTCAGTTCCCAGAGGGGCCAGTGTCCATAGTCTTCAAATGACATGATAGCGCCACCTTTCACTGGGTTGGCGCAAGGGGGGCAGATCCGACAGGAAACTCTGCGCATCACGTATAACTATTTATTTCACAAATGTGACCGTACTTGTAGTACAACTCCGCTCCTTTGGGTTCTCTCACCACAGTAGAATAAGCATGTATACAGACCATGAGCAGTGCATGATGGAACAATCCTCCACTGATTAAAGGTTCCCAAATGCTCCGTTCTTGTGTAAGATATGTGTCTTTAAGGTGGAACTGTTTGTAGTATGGACAACTATGTCTGTCCTCAATGAACTATGAGAGCTTTGTCTTATGTACCTCACCACCTGGTGAGCGCCCTGATTTGGGTTAATATTTTACCAGACTTACATAACATGGTGAATCAACATACTAAGATAGCTCTTTCAGAACTATGAATATCTATTTGTCATGACCCAAGCCTGACAGTGTCCTCTCGGAGGCAAGATAAGCCTGTCATCTTTGTAAATGAAAGATAAACTACCCTTCTACACAGCTATTGTCATACCTTAATAAGATCACGTCTGTAAACTTCCCGGAATAGTTATTTCTTATGCAACACCTGACGGAAACCCTGCTGAGGCAATATCAAGCTTCCATTGCCGTAAATAAGAAAGAAATCTGTCTAGATTGCTGTTATGCCTTACTAAGATCAATTCTCAAAATGTTATTTTAGGTGACACCTGATGGCCCGCCTGCTGAGGCGAGATAAACCAGCCATCTTGGCAAGTGAAAACAGTAGCCATCCACACGTCCACTCTGGCTCAAAGCAGGCTCCATACTTAGACCTTCCCTTAGTAACTGGTACGCTACACAACCAGTAGTGTGAATGAACATTTGATGTGTGCTTTACCTGATAGATACCGGTGGGCGAAGTCTAAGAAAATGGTTGTACTGAGGGAGCGCTGGCATGGATTAAAACCTGTTCTTCAGCAGCACATGTGCACCAGAGGCAGTGACCGATCCTGCTGGTTCACCATTGTCCACCTAACTGAAGCCGCATTAACGTACCGTCTTGGTGAACAGAAAGAAGGCCACCCACAGCTGTATATTTAAACAATAAGTCGTGGTTTATGGCCAAAGTACTGAGGTTAGGAGATGGTCTTATGCACAACGCATCGCAAGCCACCCGGTGTAGTGAAGGTGTTTATAGCAGATTGCAGGAAGAGAGAAAGAGCATAGCATCTGGACCGCAGGGCTGGCCGTCATAACAACATTAGCAATTTACTGCAGGAACTCATCTAGGCTTCTACAGTCCCAGAACATTAAATTGTATTAAACAATTTTAAGCAGGAGAGGTTCATTGACCCGTGATCTTGAGGGTGAGGTCGGACCGACAAAAAAAAGATCTGTTAGCTGAAGATGCCGCGGTGATGGATTTGAAGTAGAAAAGCCTAAATGGTTAAATATGTGGGGAAAAAGAAGGAATCGGACAGATGCCATGAAATCACATAGCCATTGGTCTTTCATACGAACTTCTATGCTATCTTTACGGTAATGTATGGCCACCTTTATGACAAATAACTTTATGTCACTATGACTACTGTTAAACAGTTACTGACACATGCTCAGTGCTTGAGGATACACAACCAAGCGCACAATCCAGCCCTTTAAATATAGAGCTGAGCAGTGGGTTTAGGCCAAATAAATGGCTTGGCACCTGAAGGCAGGCTAAAGTATGGATCGGGTGGTAAAAGTGTGCCCTAGGCATGTACAAATTGGTTCACAACTTATGACAGTACATCTATATGAGCATGCTATCTGTTTGAGTGCATTGAGGCTGGTTTGGGTACCTCGATGGTCAATTTCTATTTTGTGGTCTCATTAATAACAGGTGGCCTGTAGAGAGAGTTGTATGGGATAATCTCTCAAACAGAAAATTTAATGTGATAGAATACTTGATTGCCAATAGCTGATGGCCATGTGGTATGGCATTTAAAATGCCCTCAGTCTTCTTGGTAAGGATAGTATCAACCATTATCCAAAGGGCCCTCAGCTTGCTTGGTAAGGATTGTATCAACCATCATCCAAAGGGCCCTCAGCTTGCTTAGTAAGGTTTGTATCAACCATCATCCAAGGGGCCCTCAGCTTGCTTGGTAAGGATAGTATCAACCATCATCCAAAGGACCCTCAGCTTGCTTTGTAAGGATTGTATCAACCATCATCCAAAGGGCCCTCAGCTTGCTTGGCAAGGATAGAATCAACCATCATCCAAAGGGCCCTCAGCTTGCTTGGTAAGGATTGTATCATCCATCATCCAAAGGGCCCTCAGCTTGCTTGGTAAGAATAGTATCAACCATCATCCAACACAGCTGGAAAGTGAAGTACCTTGATCAATCTTTGAACCGTAATGTAGGGTCAGCTTCTCCACAAGGTCCAGGGTGACAGCTTCCAATCTAGGAAAAGGGGTTTAGGGGTAGCAGTAGTAATTTAGAAACAAACCTATATTTCTTTGATATAGTGATGAAACCACCCAGGAATAAATTGAGCCTGTGACAAGCCTGGCACCATATAATTTGCATGAGACATCACACTGTGAGGCTCCTGAACGGAGCAGCATCAGGCTAGCACCGCAACAGATATGAGACACGCTTAGGTACCTTGCAGAAAGCTTGTGACCCATAACATGATATAAAACTATAGCTGAGTTATCTCTATAAGTTACTAATGTTTAGTAATGCTTACTACTCTAAGAAAGACACTCCTAAGATATAGCCAAACCTATATGATTCTTCTTCATATCACTGAGATGACAGAACTAATAAAACACAACAGCGTGTATAAAATTATAAACGATCATGATGTAGACACTACATACGCTATAGGGTATACATTTGAGATGAGCTGCAAGGATTAATGATTTTATATTTTTGGGACAAAGGCCGGTGGGTGACCAGCATTGATTGGTCAATATGCTTTGTTCAGCATATAAGCAACAGTGCCTATAAAAGTATTTAATGTAAATGAACCGGGACATAGCTAACATATGACAAGGACAAGCTTGCACCCCGGCAAGGTGATGAATTCAAAGTCTAAAACAGGCTCCTATGAGAGAATCAGTGATCATTTAATGATGTCATATTATGTGCTGATAATGGAACATGAATAGTAGCTAACAGCTGAATGTTTGTGTAGTTTATGTTGCAGCAATAAAGATGGTATTGCAGGTCCTTTAACACGATGCCTGATATCAGGGCTCAATACAACAGATTAGTTTACCAATGAAGCAGGTGATGAATGGAAACAAAAGCTAATACACAAAGATATGAATGAATACAATCGATACCAACACTACACCTGTAATACACGCAAAACTGTATCGGCTGCAAAATATCGTCGATTTACGAGTAAACACTGCCCCCTGTGGAGATACAAAGAGAATGTGTTCAGGCAAAAATGGCAAAAAGGGAATTTGCTTTCGTTGAATTTGAGAATTACGCTGTCGATACAAAAGAGGTCTGAGGGACTAAATCCGGGATGTTTGACCCTGCCTGACCACACGCAGCTAGGAGAATGGACTACCGTGGGAGGGAATTTCAGCTGAGTAGAATTTGTGTGAAATCAGCTGATAAATGCACTGGTGCAACAAATATGAGAGAATTTTGAAGTGTTTTGTTCTGTTTCTGAGTTCGTAGTCATTATCTTTTTGTCAGTGCATGTGTTTGTTTGTGTGTGTGCGTGTTTGTGTGTAGATGTTTGTGTGTCTGTGCACATTCCTTTCAAAGCCCGTCTGTTTTGCTGTACCCTGATGTCCGTGTTGGAAAATATTACCTATGAGTGTTTTGAAAATAGTATGTGTGTTAAGAGATAACATGTGAGTGGACCAGTAAAGGGCAGAGCCTTTCTATACCATACACACACCTTCAACACACACACAAAATCACAGACCCAGGAACTTTTTTGTCACTGAGAATGGTTACTGAAACCTGTGTCCTCTGCTGCGTCAGGGACAAAAGATGCAGGTGTGTGTTTGTGTGTGTGTGTGCGTGCACTTAAGCGCTTATCTGCTTTAGCTTGTCAGCTTCTTTCCGTCCTGACCTCATGGTACTAGTTTATTACCTGGTAGGTTGCCCCTGTGAATGATTAAAGTAGAGATTCCCCGTTACGGTGATCTCCTCACGTATCCAGTTCAAAATCCCCTCCAACTACTGCTCATGATGGGAGCAGAAAGCAGAACAGGCAGTCGACAATATATAATGATATAACAGCCACAGGTGGAAACATACAGAATAAAGCAATGCTGAATATGCGTCTTTTTCCAACATGCATTCTTTCACTGTTTATTTGTCCAAATAATGACGTGGTATCCCAACCAACGACCTGAGAATACAGTATATCTAAAAATCACAGTCTTCTTGAAAACATCTTTCTACGGTTGTGGTTCTTGTTTGTTTTGTAGACGAGTTGTAATTGGTTGTGTGGTTTTCTGGCCCAGAGGGCTGTTGAACTGACATTGGATCAGGTGACCTGGTTGTGGTTGCCACAGAGACAGGTCCTGGGTGTGTTCTGTTGAAGAGGGAGTGCAGCATACCAAGCCTCAAATAAACAGCCATGGTAAACACACACAAACAGTCAGACAGACAGAGAGGATGTCAGATTGACCACTACTCAAATACACCCAAGATCCTGCCCTAAACAGATGGACAAGAAATATCCTGAGCTCAACAAATAATGACATGAAACTAAAGGGCTAAAAAAAGGAACATGAAAATCACATCTCATGTCTGCCTTGAGGCTGTGAGATGACCCAACTTAAGAAAGCATAGCATTTCCTAGAAGAGGAAAAAAATGCAGAAATTATTTGTGATGTGGATAAACAACGCCAGGTTGCCATGCCAACGGGCCAGGGTTCTATATATAGCATGGCTAGTGTTTGTGTAGTGGAAGCAGACTGCCTGCCGGTTGGAGTGGCCAGCTTCTTCCTGGAGAACAAGTAGAAAAGCGAAAGAGAGTGAAAGAAAGAGGAAGAGAAAGGAAGGGAGGGAGACTGAGTTGACAGGGTTATTAATTCTGTTTGAGGTAGTTTTGATTTTAATTTTTTTTTTAATAATTATGCAATATACGTATGCATTTGTTATTATTGTTACAATTATATGCATTGTGAAATAATAAGTTGAGGGGGTTGATTGAGCTCCCTGCAAATCAACAAAAAATCATTTTAGTCAGTCAGCATCTCATTTTGGCTCACATCAGTGGTAAGGCAGCCACTAGCTAGAGAACCATGTGTTCTTGGTGCTTCCCTAATCTATTTTATTAAGCTAAGCTAGAAGTTGGGTTGCTAACTTGATCCTACCAACTAGCTAGTAGCTAGCTGTCTGATCCTACAACAGAGCTTCATCACAATCATTCTAGTAAGTCAGTTCGTCTTCTCCTTGTAGAATTACCCTCTTGTTGTATCATGTTTTTGTGTGTTTCCTGGTGCAAAAAGGAATATGGTCATTGTAAATAATTGTCTAAATATTTGTGCTGCAATAGATTATTTGCCTAATGAAACTACAAATCCCCAAAGCCCGCTGTCCCAGTTTGTTCGTTTCACAGTGTCTCTAGTGAACCATGTATTTATTTACAGAGTAACATAGCTTTGAGCTCACATAAAGAGCAAATCACATACAATCCAACTTGTTTTACGAATGCTGTTTCAATTAGTCATTAAGTGATAAAAAAGACCAGCCATTTTAGTTAATTGCTGGTCACAGTTCTGCGTACCATGGGACAAACCAGTAACTCCTCCCTTCCACAATCACACCAGAGGAATGTAGCTGGAAAACCACAGAGGCCACCAAGCTCACACGCTCTGGCCCCTCTGCGTCTTTGTGTTTTTAGGAAGTACTACCGGCACTCGTTTTCCAGCATACACATTTCAACGTCATTGCTGGTCACAAGGTCATAGTGCCTATAGGTGTAGATATGAAAAACAAATGAACCACTTATTCCTGAGATTCTAAATGGCTTTAAAAATAGGTAATTTTTTCAAGCAATTTCTTAATTTTGGAATTTGTGGTTCAAAGACATTTCAGCATTGAGTGACTGCTAGCATGACAATGCTGTTGAAATGTCTACCAAAACAATGTGTGGTCGTTTCACTTCCCAAACCATCATTGTTTATCTACTGTACTGGTCAGGTGTCACCACACAGTCCAGGCTATCTACACATGTCCTAAATCTCACACCCAACATTGTGTCCCTGATCGGCTATGCACACTTTACATATCGGGATAGGAAGAGTTCAAGACAGTTGCAGTCTCTGGTTGAACTACTGCGAAAAACATACGACTGAAGTGATTGAATGTCCCCCTTGTGATCTGAGCTGTGACTCCAGTAGACAGGAGTTCTCATCCTTAAAGTAAAGTCAATTAGATCACATGAAAAAGTCGCAATTGAAGTAGTTTGCTGCAGTCTGGTTTATGATCTGTAACCTCTGCCAAACTCTCCCTTGGTCATTCCCCAGTAACATGGCCGCTCTTCTTTCCCAGGGAATGGTGAGGGCACCTGCAGCAAGACAGACGCGGACAGACAGAGTGGGAAACTTGGAGCAGGGTCCCCTCAGACCAGTGACTGAGAGAAAAACAGACTGCAGCAGTTACAGCGCTTCTTACTGGTCCCCTGTCTTCAACTGAACCACCTCCTGGTTTCACCCTCCAGGACTACCGGATCAGGACCTGTTACAAATCCACTTCCTACACTCAGGTAAGTCTGACTGTCTGGATGTGCTGTAATCTCAATGTCCTGTATATACCGGATGTGGTGTAGTCTCAGTGTCTGTACAGACTGGACATATTCTACTAACAGTCTCCTATATTAACTGGTCATGTTGTAGTATCAGTCTTATATAGACTGGTCATGTTATAGTATCAGCCTCCTACATAGACTGGTCATGTTGTAGTATCAGTCTCCTATTTAGACTGGACATGTTGTGCTATCAGTCTCCTATATAGACTGGTCATGTTGTACTATCAGTCTCCTATATAGACTGGTCATGTTGTACTATCAGTCTCCTATATAAACTGGCCATGTTGTTCTATCAGTCTCCTATATAGACTGGTCATGTTGTGCTATCATTCTCCTATATAGACTGGTCATGTTGTGCTATCAGTCTCCTATATAGACTGGTCATGTTGTACTATCAGTCTCCTATATAAACTGGCCATGTTGTTCTATCAGTCTCCTATATAGACTGGTCATGTTGTACTATCAGTCTCCTATATAGACTGGTCATGTTGTACTATCAGTCTCCTATATAGACTGGTCATGTTGTACTATCAGTCTCCTATATAGACTGGTCATGTTGTACTATCAGTCTCCTATATAGACTGGGCATGTTTTTGTCTCAGTGTCCTATATGTACTTATTTGTCCTATATGGTACTCAGGTTCACAGTATTGCTATTCGGATTTACTCAGTATGCATTTATAATTGACTAATGTAACATTTCTATTGTAAAAAAGGGCATTCCTCGTTCTTGCTCACATTCAGCATTATCAGGAAGTGAATTATATCAACTACATTCTTAATCCATACAATGGATATAATATTCAGTAGCGTTGCTGAATTACACTGGTGTGCTTATTGGGTCTTATTATTGTGAACTCAAGGGAGAGCATAGTCGTTGTTATCAGCTGTAGTGGATGCAGATGCTTGCATATGACAGCACCCTGAGTGATCCAGTCAAAATCATGCACTCAGTTCGCCATTTAAATTCATTAAAAAACGTTTGTCTTTCGTATTATATGTAAATGAATGTGCAAATAATTAAGAAAAACATGCAATTTCTGTTTTCCTGTTGGCGCCATCAACCTATAAACATCTCTGACGTGAACCATGAATCATGCACGCCGCACACGTTATGATGTCACACTCCATCCGATGGTGGAACGGAGTGTTTCCAGGGAGTCCTGTACTCAATCCATAGCCGTGCGTTGCCTTACCGGTACAGAATGCTTTGTGGTTTCTGGTGGTCTGGAGGCAATGCCTAGCTGACATCTTGTCTGTTTCCTGAGGTCTTCCGTGTTATTTAATCGAGAACACAACATCCAGAGCCGTCTAGTCCAGTCTGGAAAGAACAAGGGTGCTAGGAAAGGAACAAGGGAGAACATACTGGTGTGAAACAACCCAAGCACAGACCACATGTTAAAGCTTTGCAGTAGAGGCACGTAGTAAACAAGTACAATTTAGCGTAGGCTGTTCCTCAAATTACGCCCTATTTTCCACATATGTAGGTTGCGCTTCCTTACCAAAGCCCTCAGATACTGGTCAAACGTAACGCAGGAATAAGGAATGGGGTTTGTGATGCAGTCTTGGTTTACAGTGTATACAACCCTGGGATTCAGTGCCAGCAGTTCCAGTACACTAGAAGCCATTGATGTTGTCCAGTTAGCCAAGGCCAGGGGTGCTGTAAGGCGACTGGATAGGAGTTTCCACTGTGTGTGTCTGTGTGAATGGCAAGTGTACTAACCCGAGGTCAGCTCCTCCCACAGAGGTGTGAAAATGTACACTGTGTCTATTTTTCCAGCTCCTTCAGCCACCCCCCTCCCACCCTCCCCAGGTCCACTGACTACTGCTGACTCACTGATGTCTGAGGCCTGGTGATCCTTTCCCCCCTACTCCTCTTTTATTTCGCCCTTTTACTCTCTTATCTCAGTCTCTCTCTCTCACTACTTCACTACTTGTTTCTCTGTTTCTCTCAATCGTTCTTGTCTTTCCTCCTGTCCCTCTCTCTCTCTCTCTCTCTCCTTTATCTGTCTGTACCCAGATGTGGAATGAGTCTTCAAAGTGACAGGTTTCCTGAGATCAGATAGAGCTAAATCTTCCCCATTTTATAGAACTCTATCTCTCTCTCTTTGAGTGTGTGTGTGTTCTCTTGGGTCAGGCTTCTTGTCTAGTAAGATAGTGGGACTCATTTAGTGACCGTAACCCGTTTCCTCCAGCTGTGGAGATCCCTGAGTTTTATTTCTGTGGTACGGTCCAGTCCAGCCACTGCAGGAATGTAATCTAGAAGTGGGATTTCTCATAACCTTTAATGATTTGTGTACGTGCATGACAACACACGTGTGTGTGTGTGTGTTGAAGGGAGGTGTGCTTGTCAAGGAGCGGTGCGTGTTGTGTTGGGGAGAGGTGTATGTGTGTTGTGGGGAAGTGTGAGTCTCGAAAAGAGGTGTTTATCTGTCTTTTGACATGCAGGAATCATTCTTTCAACTACAACAATCTAGATTTAGTCTTCTCCCAGCTGGTCTGGTCTGTCATGACATGTTTCTGGAAGTATGGTTATGTTGTGCTTATGGGTTTGAAAGTTCTGTGTGTGTTTATTTTCTTCTGCACTCGTCATTTCTCACTTCCTTTCTCACTTCCTTTCTCACTTAATTTTTTCTTTCTTTCCTTCCCCATTTATTTTTTGTAGCTCCTTCTACTAGGGAATTCTGATCACCGTTTATGTCAAATATAAAAATCTTTCTATGTTTTCTATTTCACTTGGTCTTATCCCGTCTCTTTTACATTTTAAATGCATTTTCTCTGCGGTTCTCTGGTAATCAGAATCAGAATCAGAAAGAGTTTTATGGCCAAGGAAGTTTCAGTACAAACAAGGAATTTGTTCTGGCCAATTATTGCAACAATTTGTACAAAAGAAATAGAAAACAATAAGAATAGTGGAGCATAAACAATAGACTGAACATGAATATATGAAAAAAATATACAAACAAAATATGTATGGTGCAGGATTTGTCCAGTTGAGGGTTGTGAGTGTATGTGGGGAGGGGTTATAGATTTGTCCAGTTGAGGGTTGTG
>JACXGJ010008739.1:0-26256 GCA_016801105.1 Esox niger
TGATATTTAGGGGGGTACAGTGAGGCAGTAGGTAGAGACTGTGTGATATTTAGGGGGGTACAGTGAGGCAGTATGTAGAGACTGTGTGATACTTAGGGGGGTACAGTGAGGCAGTAGGTAGAGACTGTGTGATATTTAGGGGGGTACAGTGAGGCAGTAGGTAGAGACTGTGTGATATTTAGGGAGGTACAGTGAGGCAGTAGGTAGTGACTGTGTGATATTTAAGGGGGTACAGTGAGGCAGTAGGTAGAGACTGTGATATTGAGGGGGGTACAGTGAGGCAGTAGGTAGAGAGTGTGTGAAGTGTAGGGGAGTGTGGTTAGGTAGTAGGTAGAGGAGTGTGGAGGTCCTGTAGGCTTACCCACACACCGTGGTTGCGTCCCGCTCCACTGGGAGTCGGCCTGACAGCTGAGCCTGCTGTCTCCCACCAGCCTATATCCCTTGGCACACCGCACCTCACACTCCGCCCTGAAGGGGGCGCCACCTTCACTGCAGTTAACGTGTCCGTTCTGAGGCGGGGAAAGGGCAGGACAGGAGCGCACTGTGGCACACAGACACAGGGAATAACAGAAGAGGACTTATGGCAGATCAGCATCTAAAAGCGATGAAAAGATCTGTTTAAACTAATAGCATACAAGGGTTGAGAGGTAGAGAAAGAGAGAGGAAAAAGAAGAGGAAATAGGAGACAGACTATTTGCACATTGTTTCAACACCGTACATAGCTAATAAAACAACATTGGAAATGCTTTTATTCTTTTGAAACATTTGTGTTTGTAATGTTTACTTCATATATCCTTATTTCTCTACAGACAGTCACAGACAAATATACAAAGAGCAGGCTCCATTCCTTCCTCATGAAGAATGCTGCATGTGTCTAAAACATTAGCTAAATATTTCCTAGGACCTATCAGTTGCTCTCCTGCTAAATCTCTTAATAAAGTCCTGATCCTGCAGGCCTGCTGCTGGTTAGACTGAGGTCTAGCAGAGTGTTTAGGGTGTTTGTTTTCATCACCACTGATAGACAGGCTGTTAGGAGACCCTCTCCCTGAGGGCTAAACTGGCTGGGAGGTCCAACACTGGAACTTATACACACAGACATAGACACGGACAAACAGAGAGAGAGACAGACAGACAGGGAAAGAGAGACAGACAGATAGATAGAGAGACAGAGAGAAAGAGACATGAACACAGACAAACAGAGAAAGGGACGGACAGAGCGAGAGAGAGACACAGACAGGCAGACACTCAGACAGACACGTGCATATACATGCTGGCAACCGCGTTGCAATGCATGGATGCAAGAGTGCCAGTGAACACACACACACACACACACACACACACACATATACTAACCACAGATACACTCTCTCTTTCTGCGGCTGTGGGCATAGTAGCGCTGCAAGTAAATGTTTGCCTGCAATTCATTCCAAACACAGAGGATTGCAATCTACAGTGAAAACAGGGACCCACCAGCCAGACACTACCAGCTGACATCACACATCATGTCTCAACTTAACAAGCCTCGTACCCACTATATTTGATCGTTTCTGCATGTCTGTGTGCCTGTGCAGGGTTATAACCAGGAATAGTGGTAATATGGTTATGCAGTGGCAACCACAATGGCAGCTACTGCCACGTCAGATTGACGACACGTGATGTGAGAGACCGTCTAATGAAACAAATGCGGTAAACACTGAGACAGACAAAGAAAACTATGTAAGAAATACCAGGGTTGGAACGATTTAGGTAAGCAGACAAGATGAGTCAACAGTAGATCCTGTGATTCCCTAGGAGTGTGTGGGTTTGTGTTCAACCCCCTCTCACCTCTGCAACTGGGTGGAGAGCCCGACCACGTCCCGTCTGGCAGGCACAGTCTGATTCCACTGCCCTGTAGATCGTATCCAGACAGGCATCGCACCCCGCAGGCCGTATTGTACTGGTTGTTACACACGTTCTGGATGAAGAAACCATTGTCGGGAGGAGACAGCACTGGACAGTACACCGCTGAGGATGAGAGAGGGATGAATAGAGGGAAGTTGAGACAGAAAGAAAGTGGCTGAGAGTGGTGAAATAATGTTTGACCAATATTAGAGTGATACACGAAGCGTATCGACAGATGTACTGTAGATGGAAAAGGAGTAAATCAACAAACGCACAGTTTGCCGTGCACACGTCTCACAAAAAAGAAAGATCCTATTTTACGCCCCCAGGGTAGTCAAAAGCAGGTCTGGATCTATCTGAGTTGTCAAGGCTTCAGAGAGATTTGTAAAGTTTACTGATCATCAGCTGTATGGATAAGTCCACAGGGTCAAGCAGCAATTTCTCAATATTGTCACATGAATAAGAAGTATCCAAAAATATCCTACGTAATTTATCATACTTTTGCTTCGAGAGGATGAACTATTGTGTGGGTTTTAAGTTAATGGCTGTGTCCAACCTCTGCCTGGTACTGTGTATCCAATCAATATCTTATGTAAGTCAATCTTATGGATCAGAGGAGTGTTAGATTTTACAGTAAGTCATTAAAATGTAACCTGTAAATGTACACATCTCCTGTAGTATAAATGCAAAAACTCAATGTATCATCATGGTTAGAGGGGGCAAAGTAAGGATTTCTCTCCATCGAAAGCAGGAATTACTTTAGGAATGACGGGACATAATCGCATTTACCGCGTGTAAGTGTGGCAATATATGGTCCCCTGCTGTGGGCCCCTGGTGCGAGGCACACTGATGAAAACCTACTGGACATTTGATCATAATACTATACTTAATGCTGGGACAAGTGGTTTTGGAGGGGACACTCAAGCTGTAAGGTGTGTAGCCGCGCATGTTCCATACACCTCGCTAAGGTGTACGGGACTGACTGACAAAGACGTGTAAATACATCTATTCACACAGTCAGTTAGCTGCCAACCTTGTTGTCCTACTTCATGCCTCCAGAAATGATCAGATTCCTCCAGCTCCAGAAATGATCAGATTCCTCCAGCTACAGCCTCTACCCATTAGGCCGTCTGCTACATTACTAAAATGTGCTACGTGTAGCAACGACAGACCAGATCCCCATACCTTCGCAGGTCTTTCCTTGGGGCTTGTAGCCCTGCTTGCAGACACAGTCACTGGGGGAGGTGCTGCCAGGCGGGGATGTGTGGTGTTGGTCAGGGCAGGGCAGGCAGGTTCCCAGGCCTCCAGGGGTGGCCTCTGGTTTGTAGGTCCCAGATGGACACGCTGTAAAGAGGACACAGGATGGGACATGGGCTCAACACAGAAAACCTGGCCAAGAAAAGTCATTTGTCACTTGATAGAATCAGGTGATTAGTCATTTTTTCTGCTATATTTTATCAGGTGAGTATTCTTGTATTAGTAAAGAGATTTAACCTTATTATTCAGAGAAAGAACACAGAATTAATATTTGTTTTGGTGGTAGACCTGCCCCAAATCATTGAGTCAACCAACTGTATCTTTTCTGCTATGGAGGTAGCCCTGCCTCATATTGCCTCAACCAATCACATCTTTTCTATTTTGGAGGTAGATCAGCCCGTCATCATTGAGTCAACTAATCACAGCTTTTCTGCTATGGAAATAGATCAACAGTAAAGCAAAGGAGTGATTATAAACAGTAAAACCTGTATGCTGTAAATGCTGAAACGGACCCACGACCAAATGACTTAAATGCATTGCATTCCCATTGTCTTGCCAGTTCGGCTTTGCGTTAGAATAACGAGACACCTATGTGCCAAGTCAGGGAATAATCTGGTTGTCGAGCTAGCCAAGCTTGTTTCAAACATTCCTCATCTAATGCAGGCTCTTACTCATCCTTACAGACGACGACAAGCGTCTCAATCATTCCCTTGTTTGCAAGCCCAGTTGTTATGGCCAGCTATCTGTCCAGAAGGTCAGAAGTGTCAACAGTTTTCTTCAATTCCTTGTAAGCCTATTTTATATACTCAGGCGGCACCAGTCAACCTGTTAACACACAGTACGAATGTATCAATTACATGTTATAATACAGTCCACAGTCTTACGTAGGGAGCTAGACCAACTCACTGGCATCTAGACACCTTACCATATAGGGGTGAAAGCAGGAAACTCTGAGGCAACGTGTTAAGGCATGGAGGACACATAATGTTAATCTTGACTAATCAGTGTTCAGAAGTAATTTACATTCCAACGCTCAGCTGGAGGTGTGAATTTCCAGTGTTGTGTTACTCTCAAGATGCCAAGAGCTGCAGACTCTATCTCTCTCATGGCCTAGTGCTTAACAGGTGCCAGACATCGCCTCGGGAATAGATCCTCCAGGCCAACACACACTCAGTAACTAACCGAATAGACCGGGCTCAGCCAACTGCCGTTAAACACCCTCTTAACCATCAGCCTGGAACAGCCCCTACATCAAAAACACACTGGTCACATATGGATTGAAGGGGCCAACTAACTCATCTCCTGACATGAGAGTCTGTGTGTGTGTGTGTGTGTGTGTGTGTGTGTGTGTGTGTGTGTGTGTGAAGTACAATATTCACTATCTCCTTTGAGGCTGGTGGTCAGAGAGCCCTTGAATAGACAAGCAAACATTAAGCTAAACGTCGAAACATGTTCTACTCATTCTCGCTTTAAGGCATCTGGAACCCCATTTTACAGCCTCAATTTGAAGTTTACAGGAAGTCCAGTTATTTATATGTGAATATTATTTCACTTGAAACAGTGGAAATACTGTATTAAAGTTTCATT
This sequence comes from Esox niger, assembly GCA_016801105.1. Classification (NCBI taxonomy): domain Eukaryota; kingdom Metazoa; phylum Chordata; class Actinopteri; order Esociformes; family Esocidae; genus Esox; species Esox niger. The sequence goes on from JACXGJ010008739.1 coordinate 4,726, forward strand.
TTAATTCCACAACTGGAAACTTGGTCTGGGCTGGCTGGCTCAGGTGGACACGAGTTACTGAGAGACTTGTGCTCATATTCATACAGCTTCTCAATGTAGGAGCTGATTTAGGATCAGTTTGGTTTTTTGGATTCCAACTACAAAAACAGTAGGGCCTGATCTGAGATCGGGAATCTCTCCACGGTTCACCAAGCCTAGGCCTGGCTCTAAATGACGCTCACACTGTTTACTGGGAGCGAGAGAGAGGGAGAGAAGGATGGAAGGAGAGATGGAGCGAAGTAAAGAGAGAAAGGTGATACATCTAAAATGCCAAAATGAAAAATGGTGTTGGAAAGAGATCTTGGTGAGTATCCTTCAAGAGTTCCAGTGAGATATGATTTCCATCCATTCATGAATAGTGCTCAGAATTACCATGAACTGACAGGAAACCGATTTGAGACTGGAGAAGATTGATGAAAATCCTGAAAGTGATTCAAGAGCACGAGCAATGCAGCGAACCTTCTTCTGGCCTTCATATCCCGTGAAGAGAGAGAGTTCCATGTCCAAGTGATTAATCCAGATTTGGTCCAAGATCCACCGCCTCCATTGGGGCAGGAATTTTGGGGTCATAGGTCAAGACTCGTTGGTCATATAGCCTCCTGTTTAACTCAGTTGACCGGGAAAGGTGAAAACGAATACAATCACCACCATAAAATGTCCTGTATAGAAGCGTAGGGTAGGGACCACGCTAGACTTGCATCATCACGTAGGATCTTCACGGAGGACAGGTGACAGCCGATAACCCTTTATGCAGGCCGAACAGTGTCTTGCAGAACAACCCAGCATGAAACCCAGACGGAGTAGGCGAGGACGCATATGATTGATATGTAAGGCTGGATCACGATTGACTGGGAGACATCAGTGTTTTCAGCCACGGAGAAAGACAAGAGCCACTGCTCTGCTAGCCAGATGTATATATCTCCTGGCATCATGATGAGACAAACCCACTTCTTCCCAGAGACTCCGGAGTACTGGAAGAAAGCTATTAAAGTGCCTCCCAGTCTCTGTCTCTTTCCGTCTGTCTCTCTCCCTCTGTTTCTCCCTCTCCGTTTCTGCCTCTTGCTGTCTCTTAATTCCAGTAAACATCACACAAACAAATAAATAAACAGATGCATATTTTGTTTGTTTACAACGTTACTTGTGCTCCACTGGTTGCCCTTTCATCGTGTTGAAAGTGTTACAGATCTTGCTGCTGCGAAAGATCATGTTTCACCTGAACCGATTTGGGAGTTTATCAACTCTTTGTGGTTCCGTATGATCTCTGGGAAATGTGTCTGTATTGTGGATACACATTAATATGGTGGATTAGGTAGTGCTGGCCCGTTTCATCTAATTTTCAGGGCAGTGTTCACACAACCAGTCTTTTGAAAACCAGGCCTGCATATGGTAGCCTCATGATAGCACACACGCCAAAACATGAATAGCTACAGTAATTGACAACAGAACACAATGACATCACACCACCCCATCAGTACAACAGGCCATTTTTGGTTGCATGGCCTGTATTTATTCCAAATCTTCTTTATCAGATTTATCAAAATCCATTCCGGAGGGTTCGAGTTGTTTTTAATGGCACACTGACAAGTGAGTTTTTCTGTTTTTTATTTTGTTCCAGATTAATTATTTCATAGAGTATATTGAGTATGTACGTAGTGCCTAAAAGTGAATCTTCCGTAGGTCACCATTTTGAATAGCCAATTTTCCCAAAGTGGTTTGAAAGAATGCATTCCTTTAATTCACCAAGTTTGTGTATTTGGTTTTTTTTGGTTCTGAAAGTCTGTTTGTATTCTTTTAAGATTTCCCCGTACAGAACTTGGAAACCTTGATTGTATGCTTCTTTATGTTTTGGCTTGGATTGATTCCGATGTTTCTTTCTTCAAGATTTGCAATCATAATCAAATCCTTTTTCATTGTTTGTCTTTGTTTGATCGTTCTTAGCTGTCTTTTTTTACTTGTATTAAATGCAAATTAGTCCAAAATGTTGCTCATGTTTCATACAGCCATGCTAACACTTTTATTCTGAACAATATGCTTTGTCTGGAAAGGAAGGATTTCATGCTGATTGCTTTCTGGTAGATTTTCATAAATTTCTTAGTCTGTCTTATGAACAGCCTGTTAAAGTGTATTTGGTCGGGCCCTTGTTCCTTCTGCTTTGCTTCAGTCCATTTTAGATACAGCGTTATTTCACTATGGTCTGGTCAGTGGTGTGCATCTGCTCATGAATGCTCTAAAACCCATTGGATGTACTGTAGGTCTGCAATGACGACTACAGTACCATTGCTAATACAAGTGTTGTATGCCCCCATTGTAGCCTTCCTTTAACTATGTACAGTTTCTTAATACATTGTTTCTCTTTCTAAAGGCTGAAATAAAACACACACAGTGGATTGAGCAGAATCAGGGACAGTAAAAGCAGACCAACCATTTCTGAGGGTGATGGACATACTACCAGTGATTGTGGCAGTGAAAGCTCGAAGCTTTGCTTCAACACATCATCCAACAGTTTCGACGCTTCAGTAACATCCACAGAGAAATTGGAAAAGGTGTATGTTTTACTTAACAAATATGAAAATGAAATGTTTGGGAAACCTCCAGAAGACTCCACACCGTCCATCACCTTGAAATTAACAGACAAATTCGCCAGACGAAAAACCTTCTCATGAAATGATGAAGTAAGTAATTTATACTGGCTTCTGAACCAATCGTAAGAGCCAAAGATGTCTCTAATGAAGCCAAAGAAATCCTGAAAGAAAATCCAGAACAATACTTCTGCACATCTTGGTCCCCAAACGGAGAGGATACTTTCCATTTCAGACAGAGATTCGCTGAGTGCAACAAATTCCCAGCTCAGCAAAAAAGCCCATCAGCAGTATCCCATAAACTGTAAGTGTGTCTCTTGGCATGTGGCGAGCAACTGGGGAACATACTGTACAAATTGCTGCCGATTTCTTTGTTCTCTGGAAATTGCCATAGCTAGAAGATGTCTTTTCAAGTCTAGAAATGTTAAATGGAAACATCTTAAGCCTGATATCAACTGCGCTTTTGTAATCCTGGGGACACTTGGGGGTAATGAGAGGGTGTTGTGAGAGGAAGACTAGGGAGTGAAGAGGAGTCTGGTGATAAATAGTCTCCAACAGGTCCCCACCCGCTCCTGCCATGATTGGCGCCATTACAGGTATGAAGTCTGTGGTTAGACTTCCTGTTTCCCATAGAGGGAGGAGTTTTCCAATACGTTTCATTGTATGGTACAACTCCGCAAGAGTTATTGGTCGGTTGAGTTATCGTCGGTTGGGTGGTAAGACTAGTTAAAGGGGGTGAGAGTCAAAAGGTCTGTGTGACTGCTGTCTTGGCCAGATAAATAGAAAGTGTAATGTATTTTTTCTCTTTAACAAGTCTCTAACTATACGATGAAATATAAATGTATTACTTTTATATATTTCATTACTTTTCATACATTTCATTACTTTGAAATATAGACATTAAAGCATGCCTTGTTAACTTTTATTCCTCTGAGTAAATCCAAAACAATGTACGCTTTCATACGGATACTTTTAAGACAGAGAACGTCAAACTGAAAATTCTCCTTGTGGACTAAACAATCTTTTATTCTCCTTGTGTACTGAACAGTCTCTTATTCTCCTTGTGGACTGAACAGTCTCTAATTCTCCTTGTGGACTGAACAGTCTCTTATTCTCCTTGTGGACAGAACAGTCTCTCATTCTCCTTGTGACCTGAACAGTCTCTTATTCTCCTTGTGGACTGAACAGTCTCTTACTCTCCTTGTGGACTGAACAGTCTCTTACTCTCCTTGTGGACTGCAGCCAAACCGCTTCTGGACTCCGTCAGAAGGGTTTTACATCCCAGCATTTTTAGAAAACAACCTTCTCATGTGAGGCCAATGTCTATTCTTAACATGACTTCACATTGCACGTTTAAGACCGCAAACAACTAACCAGTAAAATAGGAAGGACCGTAAAACAAAGGCCCTTAATCTAAATGAAGATATTTACTGTACATGTTTAGAGCTATATATTTTTCTGGCAATTTTTATTGGACAGGATTTTGTGGAAATAGTTTTTGCTGTAAATGAGCAATGGAGGCAGCAGCTTAGACCAGTGCACAACCCTAGGAAGCAACATGTAGACTTTTTATCTTGTTTTTTTTTGTCGCTAGGCCTTTAGAAACAGAAGGCCAAACGATTCTGAGGACAAGTGAAGTTTTAGTAACAAACACTACTTCTAGGGTTATCAGCATCCGCAAAAAGTTTGGACAAACCTTTTGACTGTTTCTGTAATTCAAATGTCAATGCAATGATCTATTCACACACGCACACAAACGCACATACATACACACACACTTTCAGACACACACATACACGAAGCCCCCATCATAGACCGTGAGCAGTGTGACCTTCCATGAATTTTCGTGAAACTGTAGAGCAGTGATATGATGTCTGGGGACCAGCTGTCCAGATGTCCTGGGGGGTGGGGAGTTCAATTGCCGATCTGGCCAGGACCAAAGCATCAACCTGGGGACGAACACCCATGGAAAACCCCCTCCCTGGTTCTCTCTCAGAATCCCCCAGGCGGATGCACTAAATGGGAGCTGTCCTGCAAGCGCCTGCCTGCCTTTCGATCCTTATTTAGCTGCTTTCTGCATCTCATCCTCGTATTCTGTCCTGCATTCGCCCAAATTGCTACGTACCTCTGTTGGCCCTTCAAGGACAGTCAGAGCTGTTCTGTCTTGCGTGTTACTCATGAGTCCCGAACGTCCTGCTGGTCCCTATACAGTGCACTTCTTCGGACCAGACCACTATATGGGGATAGGGTGGGATTTGGGATGCGGTCTATATGCTCCCTGATTCCAGGAAGCCAAGTCGGTGTAATGGGAGGGGAGAGCAAAGCACGGCAACCACCAAACAACTGCCACAACACAGGTTGTTCCTGTCTGCCATGACGAGCTGGGCAAAGGGTCAGGACGACATCAAATGTGGCTGTGTTCTGGAACATGTGGTAATTAATCATGCATTTGCAGATGATAATCTACAATTAGGATTCCACGAATGACAACGTTTCCTTTGATAATGGTTTCCGTCAATCTCGTCCTGTTCGTCAGCTGGTGTTGTCATAACTCATTGCAGGGTGAAGATAGTTGAAGGCTGTTTTAAGAGGAGCTTGGAAATGCACGCATGGACCTATGAATACACACTCACGCACACAGACACACAGACACAAACTCACTCACTACCAGGTCCCAGTGGCCTGTGGACGTTTGTTCCTGGAAGTCTAGAGGACTCTGCTGAGAGCAGCGCAAGGCCTCCGTACCTCAGTCAGCCTGAGCACGAGGCAAACTCGTGTTAACTGACCTACAGGGACAGGACAGGACAGGGAAACCTACAGTATAGGATCCATCCTAAGCAACCGAATTCCCACACAACCCACACACTCCCGCATACACGCGGCAACATACAGACCCGCGTTCACATTAGCACACACGCACATACACGCACGCACATACACACACATACACACACACACATTCACACAAATACACACACACACACACACACACACACACTTCCTCCCCTGTGGAACATTCCTGTTTGGAGACTAAGGATGCAGAGAGAGGCCAGTGTGTTAGGAATAGTCAGGGCCTTGACAGGGATGGAAGGGGTGGAAGGGATCAGGGGTGCAGCGAAGGGCGTAGCGAAAGGTGGACAGAGCTATAAGGGGGGCATAAGAGGGGAGGGGGGGGGGGTATCTGAGAAGAACCGAGAGAGAGTGAGAAAAAAGAAAACGGCCCCTGCTCCAGAGTTCCAGAGTGTGGTTACGGACTTCCTGCTTCCTCCCCCCATCCTGACCCTTGCCCCTGGGCCTCTGGTGGAAAGTGTGTCCCCTCATCATCACCCCTCCCTGAAGGAAACAACCATGGACAGACCACAAAACAGCCTGACACTAAGACAACATCTAAAGTGAGAGAGGGGGAGGGAAGAGGGGGGAGGAGGTGACGCTAGAGAGGCTGAGGCCCTGGTCCATAAAGAGTCAGAAGGGCATTTAACTGCCATGTTTGATGCTAATTACTGAGAATATGTCTCGGTGTGTGTGCATTTAATTAAGTGTGGGTGTCTAGTGTGTATTTCCCGTGCGTGTGTGCGCGTGTTTACTATGCCTGTTGCAGTCGGCGCTTTCTGTGTGTGTTCTCACTGTGCCCTCATACTGTTGGCCCCTTGGAAACCCCAAAGCTAATAAATTATTACCCATGTAAACGTTGTGAGAATAAGACCGCATAGAATTATGCGATTACAAGAAGCAGAAGTTAATTGGTTTACTTCATTGATCACTTAGATCAATTAGGATAAAATGTTTCACTTGGATTTCATGACCACAAGGTCAAAACAGCAGTGTCATAATGCACAAAAAAAGATTTACCTATGGAAGGGAGAAGTCTGGCACTTCATTACCTCTGTTTAACAACGGTACTGGGAATTGTTCATGGCATGCCCCAGGAGTAAAACAGGACATGACCAACTCTAGGTAACCAAGATCAGAGCACTTTAAACAAGGGCTGAGCTCACTGTGGGTACTGGCTGTGAATCTGTCCTTTATGGGTGGGGGAGACGGTTGACTGGACAGATGGAGGGATGGAGAATGGGAAGAGAGAGAAACATGAATGGAAGGATGGATGATGGATACATAGATAATGTAGATAAATAGATGACAGATAGAAAGGTATAGATTCGATGGATGATGGATAGATATATATAGACAGACAGACAGATCGATAGGGAGATGGATTATGGATGAAGGACTGTTAGTGATGTAGAACAGTTGTGCCTGACAATACAGGCAGTTTCACGACTGCTCATGTACACACACACACACACACACACACACACACACACACACACATTCGCCCCGTGTTTACGACTACATTTGTTTCATGGGATTTCACTGTGTGCTTGACCTACAAAGCAAATCCCTCCCTCAAAAAGTAATAAATTCAACTTTTATAGACCACTGTGCGTCTGTTACAGGCAAGAGCTACATTGTAAGAGTCAAAGGTGATTCGGTGGATTGCGAATCACATGAGAGGTGCAAGCTAGCGGTGCTTAGAGTCATAGTAGATTCAGTGCATTGTGAATCACATGAATGGTGTATGCTAGTAATTCTGAGAGTAAAAGGTGATTCAGTGGACTGTAAATTACATAAAAGTATATGCTACTGTTGCTGAGAGTCAAGGGTGATTCATGTGACTTTGAATCATATGAGAGGTACGTGTTAGTGTTGCTTAGAGTGCATCTGTCTGCTTGTCCATTGGGTACAAGAGAGGGCTGGCCCAATCCAAAAACAACAGAGGGTTGCCCACCAAACATCCCATATTAACTCCCTCATATATCCAGAGCACTTTGGACCAGGCCAGAAGTTGCACACTATTCAGAAACAGACAGTAATTATCCTCCTCGCCCATCAACAACAACAACAACAACAACAACACAAACCAGAAATTCTAAACCTCCCTCATACCAATTTCCGAGAGAAGGCGACCTCGTCTTTGACCCTCCAACCGCTAAATCTCCTCAGACATTGTCATGCATTCGCCAGAGGACTCTGCCAAAAGAATGTTCTGGACGAGTGCTCAAGACAGTTGTTGAGCAACTTTAAAAGTCTATTTTATTGTTGTTGTTGATGCGTAGTGGTTGGGTACAGTCTGTCGTTGAAAGAGTGTTTAGGAAGAGATCCTATATGAATGTGTATAAGCACATGCACCTACACACACAGCCGGAGGAGCTATTCGAGTGTGCGTTTGTGTGTGTGTGTGTGTGTGTGTGTGTATGTAACGTTGGTTTGACATTGTGAACGTGTGTTGTAATGCTTCATCTCATTGCTCTTATGAATGGTGTTAGTTGATCAACAGGTTTTAGTAGGAAGAACTGTACATTACTTTACTTAGATCACACCAAAAAAGAATGTATGTGTGACCCCATTAACATCCAACTTTTCTGGGCTCAGGGTAATTGCTGAAAATAAAAATCAAATGTATTAGTTAAGAACCAAACATTTGGTTTACGTTAACTCAAAGCTATTAATGTTTGCCAAGATCAGTTTTGTTCTCCAGTTAAAGCCAGATCGGAACATCAAAAGTACAGAGGAAAAGTTTGAGCATTTCCATCACATTACGCTTGGCTCATGAACAGTCTAAATCAATGAGCTGAAGTTAGTCAGTGTCTTTTCACTGACCATAGCTCTCTCTCCGATCTTTGTGACTTTCCATTTCCAACCAACTCCATGACTATTGCTAGCCTGGAAAATCCAGACCTGTTTTGTACTTTTTCTACTCAATGTCATGCACATAACAGGTCTGTTCCCAAGCTAGTCTAATCTTTAGCTCAGGACAGGAGTGCATCAATACTAAAGAGGGCGATTCTATATGTAGCAGAGCCCAATCTGTCTGCCTGTCTGTCCTACTCTGTCTGTCTCATCGGGCTGACACCAGACTAGAGTGGGGAGAGAAGAGAGAGCCTACTAATAAATGGAGTGGCACTGTTTCTTTTGCATTTCTCAAGTTCCATACAAAACACTTCCCCTGCTCGCATTTAGAGTCTAATTTGTAATAAACACACAGCAACCTAAAGGAGAGCAGAGGAGGATGAGGGGAAAGAGGACAAAAACAAAGATCGATTACAACATTTTGCCTTTCCCTTTCCTTTAGGAATTCCCTCTCCTTTCCAGCATATCCAAGATTGCTATCTTTTCTTCTACTTTTTGGCATTTTGATTCAAGAATCAGATTTATGTGCACCTCAAGGCTTCTTCCTCCTGGAATCTGACCTAGACGATTCTGAACAAAGCAAATATTTACAGTGTGGGTTTAGAGGAAGCAAACGACCCCACGTGTAAACGGACGAAGTCCTGGGTTGACTGTAGACTCCAGCTTGCATGTGTCTCACAAACACACACACACACACACACACACACACACCATCATGAACATCAGAAGGGCTAGTGACAGGAGTTCAACTCCTAGTTGCGGCATATCTACAAATTTTTTCTAGTTTTTCTCTTTATTCAATTTCCAACATACTGTTGACAACAAGGATAAAACTTTATCAACATATGTCAGATAATGCACACAACGCATTAGTCACTTAGCCTAGCTTAAACCTCAGAGAGGTCTTCACCCTTCTTTTCCCCACGATTAGCAATTTGTACTAAGTGAATTTATAGAAATATGATTTGTTCTTTTAAATTACAGTGACATTTATTGCTATTGCGCAAAAAAAGTTCAATTTTTTTTTTTTTAGTCTGTATCAATATTTATTTTTTATTTCTGTAAAGGCCATTGACCATTACAAATACATTTCCTTTTGATATTCAGTGAAAGTTACAAACAAAGAAAAAACGACAACTCAGCATTACAATGGCAATGGGTGAAACTACAGATGAACATGATTTTTGTAGGATGAGTACTGGAGAGAATATGCAGAATGGGCACTTTTTCTTAGCAAGTAGCTAAGATGAGGCTAAACAGTGCACTCTTCTCCTGAATGTGAGTGGGGCTAAAACCTACAAGCTAATGAGGAATTTGGCTCCATGGAGACGAGGGGAAATTCCAGTTGTTGATCTAGTTGCTCTTGTCCAGTCTCATCACAATCCAAAGCCTTCTGTGATTTTCCAGAGGTCCAAGTTTAATTGCAACTTTGAGAAAACTTTGTTGAATTACGTCAACACACAAACTTGTGTAAGAGGACATGCTTTCTGACAGATTACCCTGTGGCATTAATGAGTGCAAATTAACTTTTCAAGAGTTCATATGTGGTATCCTGATCGTTTGCGGTGATAGCTAGCAATATTACAGACATACTGCATATAAACCTAGCACTCAAACTTGTTTGTTGTCTCAAAAACTTGTTACCTGTGACTTGTCATGGTGGCAGCGTTCCAGTTTCACATGGTCTACAAATCCTTTATGGAAATCACAACCAAACTCTTTTGTTTCTTGTTCCAGTACTGCATCCAGACACAAACATCAATAGAACAGGTCATCTGAGGTAATGACGGTTGGAGAGATAAGTTAATCTTGGCAACAAGTCTCGTGAAATAGAAGGAGAAACACAGAGAGAGACTTGACACCCTCACAAGAGACAGTAAAAACCAATTGACACTCGTCCTTCTGAGTCAGAGTGGACGTCTCATTGTGGTGGAACCGACTGGTGGTGGAGTCATGCACAGACACCAGGACCACATCCGCCTGGGCTTTGACAAAACAGTGTTTTCAGACAAAACAGCTGTGTGTGGTGGTGTGCAAGTTGTAACTATCGGAAACGCTTTCTGAGGAACAGGGGCATGGCTCATCCAGTTGAGGATGACAGACATACAAACGCCCAACCGTGTTGGCTGGCAAAACTGCATAATAGAACATGTCAGCCTTTGATTTGCATGACAACTTCTCTTGGTCACGGTTACTCTTTATTAAATTTCATATTCACCACAGTATAGCGTTAGCTAGAAGCATTTACAAATGTTTTACTATAATACATTTATTTGATACAAATCAAACAATTTCAAATCAAACAATTTAAATGTAGCATTGTTGTGCAAATATTTCCAGGGATTTCTTTGTTTCTATTGGCTTTCTCCGGAGGTTTGTGTCTCAACTTTAAGTGAGGTAAAACAAAAAACAATTTTTCAAAAGACAATAACATTCGAAATGTTAAATTCAAGCATGAAAGAGGTACTTGAAAAATAGAGGTGAAAATAAAGCAGGAGGCTGCTAATTAGATGAGCAGTTTGTCAAAAGCATGGAAGAATTAAAGTACATGACCAAATAAGGAAGCCTTTCTACACTGAACAAAATTATGAACGCAACACTTTCTCTACGTAGACAAAAGGCCTATTTCTCTGAAATATTGTTCACAAATCTGTCTAAATCTTTTTTATTGAGCACTTTTTTGCCGAGATAATCCATCCACCTCACAGGTATGGCATATCATGATACTGATCAGACAGCATGAGTATTGCACAGGTGTGCCTTAGGCTGGCAGCAACAATAAAAAGCCACTCGAAAATTTGACTTTTGAGTACTTATAGAAAGTCTTAGATCTTTGAGTTCAGCTCATGATAAATGAGGGCTCAAACAAATGGTTGCGTTTATAATTTTGTTCAGTGTAGGTTTTTGTGGTTACAGCCAAATTTCAGTGAAATTGTCTGACCTGTAAGATAGACATGTAACAGTCTAATAATAGTAAAAGAAAAACATGGTAGATGAATAACACAATATGGTTTTACTGTCAGTATCCCAAGACTTGCTGATACAATAATGATTCAAGTCTCCACTAGCCTGTGATTCGCAGCTGGGTTACAGTTTGGTTACCTGATAAGTATTTATCAAGTTGAAAAAATTATGTTTTGGTATATCAACATACACTACGTGGCCAAAGTTAAGTGGACGCCTTCAAATTAGTGGTTTGGTCTATTTGAGCCACATCCATTGCTGACACGTGAATGAAACAGAGCACAGAGCCGTATAATCTCCATAGACAAACATCGGCAGTAAAATGGCTCATACTGAAGAGCTCAGTGACTTTCAACGTGGCACTGTCATACTGTCACACCTTTCCAAAAAGTCAGTTGGTCAAATTTCTGCCTCACTAAAGCTGCCCGGGTCAAATGTAAGTGCTGTTATTGTGAAGTGGAATCTTCTGGGCCCAGTAACAGCTCAGTCGTGAAGTGGCAGGCCACACAGGCTCAAGGAACGGGACCGGCGGCTGCGGAACCACGTAATGCCTCAAACGGGTCTGTCGGTTGCAACACCCGCTACCAAGATCAAACGGCCTCCGGAAGCAATATCAGCAGAACAGCTTTTAGTGGGGATCTTTATGAAATGTACTTCCAGAGCTGAAAATTTGGAGGAGTTGGAATAATGATCCGTGGTGTTTTCGATGGTTCGAGCTCGGCCCCTTAAATCCAGTGAATGGAAATCTTAATGTTACAGCACACAAAGGCATTCTAGACGTGTGTATGCTTCCAGATTTGTGTCAACGTTTTGGAGAAGGCCCTTTCCTGTTTCAGCATCACAATACCCGAGTGCAGTGTACATACAGAAATGGTTTCTCACGATCGGTGTGGGAGAACTTGACTGGCCTGCACAGAGCCCTGAACTCAACCCCATCCAACACCTTTGGGATGAACTGGAACGCCGACCGCGAGCCAAGCCTAAACCCCCAACGTCAGTGTCCGACCTCAGTAATGCTCTTGTGGCTACATGGAAGCAAATCCCTGCCGCAACGTTCCAGCATTTAGTGGAAAAACTTCACAGAAGAGTGGAGGCTGTTTTAGCAGCAAAGGAGGGACCAAGTCAATAATGATGCCCATGAATTTGGAAGGAGATGTTTGATGAGCAGCGGTCCAAAAACTTTGGACCATTTAGTGTAGGTCCTCAGAATCAAACTATTAAATAATAGTAATCCAAAATCAATTCCATGTTAGCTTTGTAAAAATCGCAAATTAAGGAAAATGATGGTCAATGACTTTAACACAGACAAGCTAATTCTGGTGCAACAAAATTCTACCTCTTATCTGTTTGCCCCCTTTCCTGTAGGTCGTCTCAGTCTTAAGTCCACATCTTTCCCTCGCTTGCTCTATTTCTCTGTCTCCCCTCAAAAATGAAAAAAACATGTACAGTAAATCACACGCGTGTTATTGAAATCCAGTCCAGATGTCACCCCATCCTCCCTCACACCGTGATAGTCCAGTGGAGATGAAAGGAAAACAGGACGAGAAGAGGAAATGTTGTCCTCTCGCTGCGTTCATCTTTTCTCTCTAGACTCTGGCATGAAGCCAGCCCAGATAGCTGGTATTGGGAGGCACAAGGGGTCCAGTCCGTATTGTGTTTCTCATACACCGAGACAGCATGGTAGCCTGGATGTACATGTGCAGTCCAGCCTGCAGTTCTGGTCGTTGTCACGGCAAACCCAACCAGAAACATTCTTGTTGGTAGTCAGTGCCCAATAAGGAGTAACACAACTTATTGTTTAATAAAGAGGCCTCTTCCATTTTGTCACTAAATTCCAGTTTCATCTTCTTTCGGAGGACCAATCCCAAACTATTTCACCACACACACAGCCAAGATATTTTCCCTAAAACTCATCAATTCTAGCTAATTCAATCAAACCAAAGTTTTCTGAAAGTCATTGTGCCCCTATCCCCCCCCAAGACTGTCGGTCAGGCCTGTTTTTCCAGACTGATGTATCCAGAGTGCCCCCCCCCGCCCAGTCCACAGTATCAGGCTTCTAACCAGCCTCACAACACTACCTCTGCCAACAGCATCACAGTCCAGAGGAGCAACTACCCACTAACACAACTGCCAGCTTCATCGCACAGCCTGTACACATAACTCCTCCAACACCTACTGTATCGCTGGGACGACCGGTTGCTGTTCCCGGGACTCATGGAGACACACAATCAATATGAAATCCTGACGTGGAGATTCGGCTGAGGAGGTTGCTATGTGAATCGTGCTGCACACGCGTGGCTGTTGTTTTAATGTGTTGTTAAGTCAACATATCGTTATAGCAACGTTTTTAAAACCCATTCACGTGTAACAGATTAATTCCTAGAACACGTATTTATTCCTAGAACAGTAGACGCTCTCGGATGTTTAGATGACTGTGAGATTTGCTTATCGGCTAAACAGGAACAGAAGACAGTAATTTGCGGTCTTGAAAAGATTCTTCATTGAAATTCCTTCCTGCTCATACACACATGCACATGCAAGCACACACACTTCCACACAGTCTCATCCACACAGTCTCATCCACACACTCGCTTCCGCACATACCACCTTCATGTTTGTGTGCTGTTCGTAAATAGTTAAACAATGAAACAGTGGTGAATAAGCCGACTTTCATCTGGATAGCATGTGATTTATATCTGGGAGCTGTTCTCGTTGATGACACCTACAGACTTTACTGTTCCCAGGATTGAAAAATTGTCTTATTTTTATCGCTTAAACCCGGCAACCGCAACTAAATTCAAGCCCTCGTCATTTCTTAAATGACGTGAACTAGCGCTTAGTTAGAAATCACTCAGATTCTAAAGAGGGTTTGTTTTCCGTTAGGCAAGGTCCTTGGTCTCCAACAAACACAGGATCTTCTGTTTTTCACTGTGGAGACTGTTGATTAAAGTTGGCCCCGTTTTCTTGTTGGACTGTCTAAGAGCAGACAGGCCATTTTAAAATGACCCGTATTTCTGTAGTAGTCTTTTAACAGGGGTGTCAGTGAAGTCCGCTTAGGGTCTCCTACGTAGAATACAAACCGCGAATAGGTAGGACAGAAGAGGATCAAAGGGGCAGGAATGAGTTAGGCTGAGACTGAAGTAAATGTGATGTATGTGTGTGTTCAGCTGTTGGAGAAGGGAGGGAGGGGGAGGCGAGTGCTGGATGGTCTGAGACCTTATGCACACAAACACACGTCATTATCTGTCACAGACCCCCACCAGGTCCCACCACCACACACACAGGGTCAGGTCCTACACCGTGAGGAGGTCCTGGATTTGTTGCATCAGGATCTCAGCACTGACAGGCTATACCTGAGTGAATCAACGACACTTGGATTATTTGAATTCCAGTCGCTGGGAGCTCACGAGCGCATGGAGGCCGAGTAGTCAGTTCACAGAAGCAAAAATACAGATCCAACGGAAACCACATAATGAAACCACATAATGAAACCACATAATGAAACCACATAATGAACCGGACCATGACAAGCTCGGCCGTCACTCCATCCGACCACGAAGGCGATGCCACAGGCACTGATCCTGTAGTCGAGAAGAAGCCCTCCACCGAAATCAGCGCTAAGTCGCGCTAACGTTAAGTGGCGCTAAGTTGCGCTAACGTTAAGTCACGCTAAGTCACGCTAAGTCACGCTAACGTCCCCCTGAGGTTCGACCTTAAGATTCTGTGATGTGGCCACCTTCCCCCTCAGGCCTGGGACTTACCCGTGCACTCGTACTGCAGGCCCTTGCCGAAGTGACCTTTCTCGCAGACGCAGGCGTACTGGCCCGTGTGGGTGCCGCACTTGCAGCTGGCCATGATGTCACAGCAGTCCACCCCGGCCTCACACAGCGACGAGCAACGGGACAGGTCCTCCTGGATGTAGCTTCCCGTCGGCAGGTCTGAGGAGAGACGAAGGGTCACCGGGGTTAAGGGTTAACCGTTTTAAGAGGAGGACGGGTCGCGTCGGAGTTCCCCGCTGGCCCAGGGTGCGAATGATAGACGACGCTGGAAGGATGGCTGTTTGTTGGGCCAGTGAGTCATTTTACCGTTTTAACCCATTCTAATTCCAATAACAAAGCACGTATTTACCCACGCTCAGAAGATAAGGACCGGCTGAGTCATTGTTCTTCGTGAGAAACAGGAACCCGACAATGAGCACTTCACGCCTGATGATTCACACATGGCTGCGGATGGTGTCTGATCCGAGGGGTCAAGGTCAGTGGGGATAAGAGAGCAGAACGGCATTCTTACTTTAAAAGGTGCCGCTACACCCGACTGAGCGTGCCTGGTGCAATGGAATCAACGTTATGGGCCTGGGGCTGAAATGTTGAGTTGGGTCTGAAAGTAGCGCCATATGCCTGAGGGACTGGTGCTCCGTGCTCTTTAGCTAAGTGGGGCTGACTTGGAGATGGAGAGTCAAACAGAGACACGCGGCAGGCAGATCTGATAACTTACTGCCACGGCTCACACTGTCTGACTGGGATAATTTACCACCGTCTGGATTCATACAGAGCTTCCCAAATGCTTCCCTCTTCACCACACGGGTCAAAAGTAAGGCACTGCACAGGGGACGAGGATGCCGTTGGTGACACCGGCTTGGACGGCAGCACGCTGTAGTTTTACGGACCGTCGCAACCAATGGAGAGGCCACAGCTTTATTTCTGGGAGCTGCTTTCTCACGCAGACGGGATAAATGGAGCAGGTATTTACTTCTGTTTCAGTGCCTCTGTGATGTTACATATTGGCTAGACATCCAGACACCCAGAGCCAATGGCGTACGTTTTAATACCGGAGTCACACGAGGCCACCTCTCAATCTTTCCCACAGATCTCTCGCTGACTGACATGCTGGTAAACAGATGCACACAACACTAGCCTGGGTTCTAGCCTGTTGTGCTAATCATTCCACTACATGCTTCTTATGTTGTCATTGTGACAAGATGGGACTGCAATTAACAGCGGACATCTTAGAGGCTCCCGGCTAGTTCTGTAACAATTTTTTGCATTTACATATACATATACATATATATAGATAGATATATAATGATGTATACCTTTTTTTAAATGACGTCTCCTCAATCTTCTGAAAACCGGAAATAAATTCTATCACCTTGACGTAGATTATTGTTTTGGCTGAGATTCTGTTTTTTCTTCTAGGACCAACAAGGATGGTTTGTTTCGGGCACAACACAGTCTAGTTCAAGTAGCTGAAAAAATCTAAGTCCCACCTTTTTTTGTTAGACTACCTCATGGAAAGCTGCAGACTGAACTATCTACCAAGAGAACATTTGTTTCTAGATCCCGCCACGAACCGATGCTGGCCCTGAGCCATAAACACACCACAAAATGCATAACCAGACCCAACATTCCTCTGTGCCCGGAACTATAAAACCAGCAAACATTGAAATCAGTTTTACAGTATGTCAGATTTTTACCTCTGCTACTAGAGGCATAAAAACTTCACATTTACCGCACTCACAGAACAAAAGGCCATCCTTCTCCCTCCCTATGGCAAATCTGAAAGAAGTGGTTAAATGAAGTGAATGCTAAATTACAAGACTGGTTTGCACGCATAGACTGGATAATGCACCCAACCAATCCAGCAAACACCAAGCTATTTACTTTAATTTTGTGTTTGGGACAAGCAGACGCAAGGAGCGGAAATGTAGCTTTGGGCCGTCTTTTTGTTCCGTCCGCGCGGACCTTCTGCTCACCTTCGTGCAGCGCTCGGCGAGCCAGGGCCTCGAACTCGGCAAAGTTGTGGACCAGGTAGCAGTGCTCGTCCTTGGGGTGCGAGGCCATGTCATGGAGCTCCCGGAAGTTCCCATGCCAGATCCCTAGGGTGTAGATCTCCACCCCTTGCTTCCTCAGAGCAGCCGCCACCGGGCGCGGGTCGCCGCCGTTGGAGTAGCCGTCGGTAATCAGGAAGATGACCTTGGTGGCGTTGGCTCGCGAGTGACGGAGGATTTGCTGTATGAGGGCGAGAAGATTGGAAAACGAAGAGGTTGGCCGAGTTAATACAGGAAGGAATGGGAAAATGTGCACCGCAATTAATGATAGATTTTTTGTGAGAGAAAATTAGAATGGGAAGAATGGATGGATACACTGATAGAAGTATGGTAAATATTTGGGTTGGGTCGGTTTGAATGCATTAAATACACGGTATGCTGACCAACATTTCCACATATTTACAATAACGTTGAAATTGTTACATTTAATTAGTCTGATAATTAAATACAGATCAAGTCCAGCAGGGTTAACATAACAAATAACAGACATTGTAAAAATTGGATCCATGCCATGTACATTTTTTTGAGGACAAAATATTACAAGACATAACAATCAAATTCTGAGAGTCTGACTTTGTGAAAAGAAATTGAGTTTGAGATGAGGAGAAAAAAGCTCCAATATGCTGCAAGTGTACAATAATTCCCCTTTGCTCTCCTCCAGCCTTCACAGCCACTGCAAGCAAGCCAGCTAACCGCTAGCCGCTAGCACACAAGAACCACCCTGTTTCAGCAGAGTGGCCATGGGTTCAGACACCAGTCCAAATCATTTTCAACACTCTATCTACATTTAATAGAGCTTGCGTGGCGAAATCTGACCAATAGAATGGTCCCAGTAGTGTAAACCCCACCCTCCTAGGATTCCAGTCAGGCTCAAGCAAACACGATTTGGTTTAGTATCTGAGCCCAGGACAGGACAGATTCAAACACAGGCTTCGGTTCTAAACACTAAGTTTAGCTGGAGTTTACAACTGATCCCTGTACAATTAGACACGGCTTTAAGTCACAGAGAGACATATCTTTATTTCTACTGCCCAGAAAGGAAATCCTGGATAGAAAGAGACACATCTGTTGCATTGCTCTACAGTAAACGACACGCAAGGCCGACGCAGACCAGATCTGCCGTAGGCGCTATCTTTATGTGGACAGAAATTAAACGCAATAGGGTAGGGTAAAAGAGACAGAGGAACAAGGACGAAGACAACTAACGGAGAGAGGGTAGGGGGGGTCAGTAAAAAGAGGTTATTTTGCCGGGGGAGAGAGCGAAGGAAAGAAAAAGGGATAGAAAAGTGAAAGCTGAAGTTCTGTTCTCTATTGTCTAATTGGCTGTACATCAAGCATCTCCAGCAGGGTAAGATAATTACAGAGGCTGTGAAGCGAGGGAGGGGCAGAGTAAGGGAGGGCGGGGCAGAGTAAGGGAGGGAGGGGGAAAAGCAGAGGACGCAGGGAAAGAAGGAGAGAAATCTGGGTTTCTCTGATCCGCTCCTCAGAAGCCTTGGTGAAGCCCGCTCCCAATGCCCCCAGGCAGGCTGGTCTGTTACAGCGAGGGTCCACCTTGGTATTCCCTCAGAACGGAACGCGGTCCACTGTCACCAAACCACAGTGATGTCAATGTGAATGGTGCTGTTACAGATGAGTGTGAACATGTATTAAAAGTTTAGCTACACACACCATACAAACACCATCACCACCACCACTACCACAAACACACGCACAACGGTTCTGTTAGAACCTATAAAAACAGTTGTGGGGCCCACTAATTGTAGGAGTTGGCAGCTGGCATGAAACACCTCCTGGAACCATGCGTGTGTGTGTGTGTGTGTGGATACAAATCTTAGCTGATAAAGTTCAATATTAGATCCAGGAGGGTAAATCTTCTATGTAAGACTTGAAAAGAGCCACTAGGGGCAATGGTTAGTTCTGCTACATTTAAATAGACTGGAGGTTGGCTGGGGTAAGGGTTGGTAAATATGGTTAAGCCACTGAATTATATATATATGGAGAATATACAGTATTCATATTAAATCTATAAATGTGTATGACCGGACAATAATAATTATACCTTACCGTAATACCTAACAATAACCGTAAAACAAACCAGTCAATAGGAATACCTTACCTTAACCATTGGACCTAAACTTACCCCTAAAATTTACCGTTAAACTTCACATATAAAAATTAGCTTTCACTAAACATGTAAAGGTTTATCTCTTTCACATCACCCCATAGATGTTTTTCTGTCCCTGGAGCAAACGTAAAATACCACAATGAGAGTGTGTGAACACACTGGCGTGCGTGTGAGTAAGAGATATACATCTAAAGTATGAGGTTTGAGTGAACCTATGAGGTTGGAAACCTTAAATACTGAACCTGTCACATTAATTTTCTCAACGATGCAAGCCTGCGGGGCAAGGCCAACCACGAGATGCATCCATCCATCGATACATCCCGCCTATAAAAGAAAGAACAAAGCAGCAGCAGAAGGAAATACGAATGAGAAGAACAGTGAAATAAAGAAAGGCAGAGAGCGAGAAAAAGAAAGCGTGAGAGGAAGACAGAGAGAAGGCAGGAGGAGAGAAAGAGAGGGAAACGGGGAGGTAGATGGAAGAGCTCTCGAATCGACGGAAAATGACTGTTAAAGAGCCTTCGCAGCTGGCCGTTCCAAAGTGCCTCAAACACATTGGCAAGGGAGGACAGTGGAGGGATGGGATGAGTGCCCCAACTGCCCTGTTGCAGATACACACCCACACACACACACACACACAAACACACAATCTTCAGTCATTAAAACAGGGCTGAGGCAGGGATACCAACATCCGTGGCGCATCTGATGTGAACAGGGGCTGTAATGACTCTGGGGGACATGCTGTTTCGGATATGCCAAGGGCACAATGCCAACCTAATGTCGAAGGCCCGAAGCCTACCCGATGCCAAGGGCTCGGTGCCAACCTGATACCAGGCAATGGAAGATGCTGGTGCCAATGTCTCCTAGGCATTAATCAAAGGCAGGCATCTCCATGTCTGGCAGATCTCCTGAATATTAACTAAGACTGCGTCTCACTCCTTCCCTTGGCCTCCTGGGTTCTTTGATCAAAGGGCTTCAGTCACACCTGTCTCGAGACAAGCTGTGGCTAATCCCCTTGCCTGCTTCAGGGCTCAGCCTCTGGCCATAATGCACGGTACTACAGACTATCGTTGAGATGGCTCCAAGGACATAAACATGTCCGCAGATGCCGAATGGGAGTTATGCATCTGAAAAGAGTAAAGACCGAGGTAAGAAATCTTCCCATAATCCCTTTAAGATGCTTTCTTCTCCCCCGGAATCTCAGAGGGAAAATCTTAATTTTGGAGCATTGCAGAGAATAAAAAAAGCAAACCAACTGCATCCGTTTGGAACGCCGCTCGGTGGTTCTCCCCCTTTGTTCGGAAGTTGAGGGGCCCTTGTTTTGACATGCTATCTGTTCTTGGCTCAGCTAGTAATCAAAACAACAACAACCCGGAGCTAAGCTAGCGGACCAAAAACCCCCCACAAAACACAACAGCAACCCCCCCAAGCAGTCAAGCAGACATGACTAGCCACCACCAGGCAACATATTGCATAGAGCATACTTGAGTTATGGGTCACTTTGAGCCAAACTTCTGTGTTTACCAAGTCATTCCTATAATATGACATTCATTCTTTATCCCCTGTTTTTCTATGGAACACATTACAGTTTCCTCTCTTTCAGAACATTTAACCCATAAACCCTATTGTTTATTCATTATATCTAGATAGAGAAGCCCAAAATCCAACAGCAGGGGACACACATGTGTTGTCATTATTTCCATGATTTGGTCTGGACAGTCTCGCTCCACATCATCAACTGTACTAGTAGTGGCTTCGTTTTTAAACATTTCTAAACTCACTGACAAATTCAAGCGTTTCTCAGGGAGCGTTCCTGTTTAGTGTAACTGTCTAACAGTGACAGTTGCAAACCCTGGGCGAGGAGGGCCGTTGGCACAACTAAAAGACCTTGATGTGCCTCTAAAACGGCGCTCTAAACTTCCTTACTTTTGACGGTCACTGAACATCAGGCCGGTAGTGAATGAGGTGTCACCGTTCAGAACTAGTGCACTGAACTAGGGTGCAATTTGGGAGTGTACAGGTGTTAGTCTGACACATCAAAAAGACATATGAGCGAACCGTTAATGGAGCAGTTCTGGTGCTGGAGCTCTGTCGGACAGCACTTTCACCCTGTACAGCGTTTAGACATCCAGGCCTGCAACAGACGAACGTGGGGAGGAGTGGAGAGTGGACACACTCACGCAATTACCCGAGACAGCGGAGCGGAGCAAAGGGCTACCGTCTTACAAGCCTTGCTGATTCTTGTCATAACAACCATTAATCAAACTAGCACACTTGGATAGATGGTGTGTGTGTGTGTGTGTGTGTGTGTG
>JACXGJ010008740.1:0-26253 GCA_016801105.1 Esox niger
TGGTGTACAGTGGTTATGTGTTCTGGTGGTGTACGGTGGTTATGTGTTCTGGTGGTGTACAGAGTTTATGTGTTCTGGTGGTGTACAATGGTTCTGTGTTCTGGTGGTGTACGGTGGTTATGTGGTCTGGTGGTATACTGTGGTTATGTGTTCTGGTGGTGTGTAGTGGCAACGTGTTCAGGTGAGGTGGTGTACATTTCTGGATTGCACCCAAACTGGCTCTCTCTACCTGTTGTGGTTACTAAAATGAACACCTTTCACAACACAACACAGAACGTGACTAGAAAGTTCTCTCCCTTTTCTTTCTTTCTTTCTTTCTTTGTTATGTCTCGTCTCTGAAGTACAATTAGCCAGACACCCCTTTCATCCTGCAAGGAGGAGGACTGTGTTGTTTGAAGCTGGCGTCTTTCCCAAAAACACCGGGCACACCTGTAGTCTAAATTGCCAGTCTTGTCCCATACACCGCTCCTCTGTGCTAACCAACCCCCCTCAGCCTCAAAACACTTCCGTCCACACTTCAAAGCCCCCTCAATCAAAAGTGCCTCTCTGTCTACTTTGACTATAGGGCCCAGGAGACAAAATATAGTTTACCCATTCCCCAGGACCGGACTGGCTTCCTCTGTGCTGACAGCTAACCGGAAACACTGACGAGACACAAATGCACATATGAACCCACACACACACACACACACACACACCCACACACACACACACAATTGGTCTTGGTGTTCATCCATACAATAGATGACAAATGTCATGATTCAACCATCCCCATGGCTATAATAAATGACTAATTATACTGACTAATGAGTGCAGATCTTTGTACCTGTAGGATACAACATCAAGGTTAGGTCAGTGGTGTACAGCCTATACTTAGTAGCTGTCTATTAACTGTCAACCCAACACAACTGTGCATTACTCCATCAATACTTACAGATATCAAATACGGTGACTCAACATTCATGTTTGTAAGGTTGCAATGACACATTAACCACTGGGGCTAATCTGAATACAGTGGTCTGGGCCTTTTAACACTTCTGGGTGAAGTCATACACTTGACTGTGAGACCCATACAAAACAGACCTCTATGCCAAACAACACTGAATGAGGGAATTCACTGCGGAAGAACCAACGGAACTAGGTGACAGTGCTGTCAGGTATGGTCTGTGTGCACTTGTCTGAGCTCACCAGGATCCATTTCACTCCCTCCAGTCGGGTTTCTGGATGCCGGGTTCCAGTGTTTGGCATTCAGAGGGTGCGGACACTGTTTCCCTAAAACAAAGGTCCGAAAGCTCTTCAGGCAACGTGCGTGGGTCATCTCTACAGCAGTGTTTTCCATCTCATTCCTCAAACATGGATATCAGCCTTTAGTGCTGTTGCTGAAGGATGTTTATGTCGGTCAGGTGTGCTTCCTGTGCATGACGTCTCGTCCACGCAGGCCACTTAGAATCAGTTGCTGAAGGAAGAGGCATAGCCACTTGGTGGTCTTGTCAAAGTTTCTGCATGGTCATTATTAATATTTCAGTGGACATTCTTACCTATAATGATTTATAGGATTGATTAGCTGCCCTGCTCAAGGGCACATTAAGAAAGTGGGTTTGAATTGAGAACCCTTTCAGTTACTGGCCCTATGCTCTTGAACACTCTTACTTGCACACACACTCATATACAACCACGCACACAAACACACCACTTAAATGCTTTTTTGTTTTCCATTGGTCCCCAATTGTTTCTGGAAAATGAGGTATAAGCCAGATAAGTAGGTGATGACATAGCGTCCTCAGATCCAGGTAATAAATGTCATGTCAAAGTGCACAGCAAAGTGTCTTCATGCTCCAGACTATTTTCTTTGTAACTTTTCTAAGTCTATGTTTAATCTTTGAGAGGGTTTTGTTCTTTAAAAGCACATTTACAGCCCTGATGATTTAGTTAGGAGTGATTCATTGGTCACCAGGGATGACGAGGCGATTGCCAGGTGCCACCAAGTCTGGCCTGGTCTTGTCACTCAGAGCTGTTGTACTGTCAGTCACTATGTTCCTGTCCCCAGGGATGCATCCCCACCTCTCATTAACCTGTGTGTGTGTGGGTGTGTGTGTGTGTGTGTTTGTGTGTGTGTGTGTGTGTGTGTGTGTGTGTGTGCGCTGGCATGCGTTTGTGTGTGTGCATGTGCGTGTCCCTGTTTTCTAGGAACTGTCTCACCATCAAATTACCAGTCCCTGGAACCTCTCCATCAATGTTTTAATGTTGGTCACTCTTTGTCTTTCTTTGTGGCTTCCTATCTCTGTCTGGTAAGAGACAAACCCTCACGCCTGCGATTGCACAGGCACATGTCTCCACATTCTTGTCCGTCGCTTCACTTCACACAAAAGGAACTCCTACTAACAGGGAATGTAAAACATTGTGCAATAATTATTTGTATTTTGTGCCATTCTATCCAACCGTATCCTATTGTCTGACTGAGATTAGTATTGTTTTGCTTAAGCTAATCCCACTCTCAGTTGTGTAGCATTGGTTGATTTCCTTACTGCCTTGTGTTTCACTTTTTCCAGCCTGCTTCTCTGCCTCTGACTCTGAGTCTTAATGTGGATTAGTTCTTAGTGTTGAAACTCTTCCAGTCTGCAGGCTTCAGTTTCTGTTAGAGCTAATAACATTACTGTACAGAAGTGCTGGAAAGTGTTTCTGTGTGTCTCTGCGGGTTTGCCTGTGTGTGTGCATGCTTGCGTGTGTGAGTGTGTGTGAGTGTGTGTAACCTAGGTATGTTGAGTGGTGTCTGCGAGCTTGTTGGGTGTAGAGAGTTATGGTCATCTCTGTGTTGTCCTTGGTGGAAGATGAGTTGTTGAAAATGGGGGATTTTGGCCCAATCCGCCTTTATGGCTGGATAAATCCCTAAATCACTCCATGTTCATCCCACTGCACTGTGGGTCATGGCAAAACCAGTCAACTGGGTTGCCAGATTTGATGAAGTCTCACTCTCTTGTGTATCTTTGCAGCCAGCAATAAACTGTTGCACACTCACTGACACACTGAGACTAAGAGTGAGAACCATAAAAAGATAAAGAATGGTGGTACAAGAGGAAGCAAGAAAGAGAAACAGAGTGATATTTTGCATGTGGTGGAAAAAAGAGGATGAAATGTCAGAGAAATTATCAGAGAGAAAGATTATCAGATAACATATGAGTGTTAATTAAACAGAGGGTCAGGAGCAGGCTTGAATGTTAGGCATTTCTGTCCTTTGTCATGCCCTCAGTAGCCTCTTCATTAACAGGAAAACCATCACAAGTCAGCACTCACACACCAAGCATACTGAGCCCAGGCATAGGAACTAGGGTCTGTCTGTCTGTCTTCTGTCTATCTATCTATCTATTTAAAAGTTTGGGGTCATTTAGAAATATCTTTGTTTTCCAAGAAAACACAAAAAATTAGTTTGAATAGGAAATCTAACAAAATGAATAGGAAATATTGTGATTGACAAGGTTAGAAATAGTGATTTTTAATATACAGTAAATAATATTTGTGTCCTTGAAACTTTGCTTTCATCAAAGAATCTTCCATTTGGAGAAATTACAGCTTTGCAGACTTTTGCAAAACCTGCTGTCAGTTTGTTGAGGTTATCTGAAAAGATTTCTCCCCATGCTTCCTGAAGGACCTCGATGGGCCCTTTTTATGTATCATAAGATCGACCTGCTTCCACAGCTCAATAGGGTTGATATCCGGTGACTGTGCTGGCCACTCCATTATAGACAGAATACAAGCTGACTGCTTCTTCCTTAAATAGTTCTTGCATAGTTTGGAGCTATGCTTTAGATCATTGTCTTGTAGGATGAAATTGGATCCAATCAAACTCCATCCACAGGGTATGGCATGGCATTGCAAAATGAATTGATAGCCATCCTTCTTCAAAATCCCCTTTACCCTGTACAAATCTCTTTATATACCATGACCAATGCACCCCCAGACCATCACATTGCCTCCACCATCCTTGACAGATGGCATCAAGCACACCTCCAGCATCTTTTCATTTGATCTGCATCTGACAAATGTTCTTTGTGATCTGAACACCTCAAACTTAGATTTGTCTGTCCATAACACTTTATTCCAACCTTCCTTTGTCCAGGGTCTGTGTTCTTTTGCCCATCTTAATATATTATTTGTATTGGTCAATCTGTGATATGGCTTTTTCCTTGCTACTTTGCTTAGAAGGCCAGCATCCTGGAGCCGCTTCTTCACTGTTAACACTTGGAAAGGTGTTTTGTGGCTAGTATTTAATTGAGCTGCCGTTTGAGGACCTGTGTTTCTCAAGTTAGACACTTAAATGTATTTGTCCAGTTACTCCGTTGTGAATCGAGGCCTCACATTCCTCTTTCTGTTCTGGTTAGAGCCAGCATGCGCTGGTCTGTGAAGGGGGTAGTACACAAGAGCTTCTTTGCAATTTGTCACATGCAATAGCCTTCTTTTCTTAGAAGATGAATATACTGACAGATTTCAGAAGAAAGCTCTGTGTTTCTGGCTATTTTGAGCCTACAATCGAACATTGATGCTCGAAAAAGTAATCTAAATAAGACCAGTTTAATGCTTCTCTAATCTGCACAACAGTTGTCAACTGTGCTGATATAATTGCAAAAGGGTTTTCTAATAATCAATTAGCCTTTTAAAACTATAAATTAGGATTTGCAAACACAACATGCTATTGGAACACAGGACTGATTGTTGCTGATAATGGGCCTCTGTACACTATTGTAGATATTCCATAAAAAATCTGTTGTTTTCTGGTACAATAGTCCTTTACCACTTTTACACTCTCTACACTGTATTTTTGATCAATTTGAAGTTATTTAATTTGACATTTTTTTGTTTCTTTCAATAACAAGGACATTTCTTAGTGACCCCAAATATATGTCTGTATGTATGATGTCTCTCTATCTATCTAAATAGGTACCATATGTATATTGGCATGTTTTCTCAGTGATAATGCCTTTTGATTCACTGTGAACTGTCAGTTAATTTCAGTACATTGCATTGTTTTCACATTGACAATACACTTGGACTATCATTTCAAACATATTGATGATATTTTTTACATGATTATATCCCATGAGGTTTTATAAAAGATTGTTTTCTGGAACTGCTGATTATTTTATTATTATTTTATTATTCAGCATTTTATCTACAAATCCATTTCCAAAAAAGTTGGGACGCGGCATAAAATGCAACTTAAAACAGAATGCAATGATGTTCATCTCTATATTTAATTGAAAATAGAACAAACACAACATATCAAATGTTGATACAAAATGTAAATGTTTTTGGAACAAAAACATGCCCCTTTTAAATTGATGCCATCAACACGTAAAAATAATTGCAACAGGGGCATGTTTACCACTGTGTTGCATCATCTTTTCTGTGTTTGGGAACTGACGGGACCAGTTGCTGTAGTACTGAAAGTGAACTCTATTCCCATTCATGCCTGAATTTGGATTTCAGCTGCTCAACCATTTGGGGTCATTTTTGGCATATTTTCCATTTCATATTGCACCAAACATTTTCAATGGGTGACAGGTCTGGACAGTAGGCAGGTCAATTTAGCTCCCAGACACTTATATTATGAAGTCATGCGGTTGTAATGTAAAAAAAACAATAATAATGTGTTGCTGAAATAAGCAAGGTCCTGAAAAAGACATCACCTGGGTGGCAGCATATGTTGCTCCAAAACCTGTATATCCAGTATTGTTCAGTATTAATGGTGCCTCCACAGAAGTGCAAGTCATCCATGCCTTGTGCAGTAATGCACCCCCATACCATCACGGATCGTGGCTTTTGATCTGTTTGCTGATTAAAAGATAGATGGTGCCTCTCTTCTTTAGTCTGGAGGATTCGGCGTCCATGGATCCGTGATCCATGAATCAAATTTAGATTTTCAGACCCGAGGACAGTTTTGCATTCCGACTCAGACCATCTTAAATGAACTTGGTCCCAGTGAAAGTGGCGGTTCTCAATCTTATTTATGTGTGGTTTCTTTTTTGCATGAAAGAGTATTAACTTTTACTGTGTTCACAGACAGCGTTTTTTCAGAAGTTTTCCTGTGCCCATTTTCACTACAGAATTGTGTCTTTTTTTGCCAGATCCCATAAGCAGAGCTGGCCAAGAAAAGCGAATTTCTCTTACTGACTGACTGACTGACTGAGTGAGTGAGTGGCTGACTACCCCTTGTAAAATAACGTATAGGTTAGCGATACAGATCTGCAACTAATAGGTCCTGCGTTCAAATCTCGTTACAGTCAAAGCAAATTATGCACTAGGATCGGTAGATGGATAGATGAAAACATTGCTGGCTACAACCTTTATTAGCTGTGTTATAGTAAGCCTAAAATGTGTACGCATCTGTGTATGATTTTTGGGGTAGGCCTATATAAACTAGATTAAAAACCCCTTGGGCAGTAAAAGAGAAGAATAGGGTTTTCCACGATCATCTTGTCTTCTTACTTGACAAAAATGTCAGTTATTATCACCTATAATGATAGTTATTGTATCAATGTCATTAATGAAAAAAAGAAAAAGAAAAGTTTAGTGCCGTGAAATTGCTTTGGCTGTGTTAAGTTCATAGTCAGTCTTGCTAGTAAATGCTATTCCAAGTAGTAAGTTAGCAGTCGATTACTGGCTAATAAGCTGTTAAAACCATCGGTGGCAAAAGCCATACTGTTCTTTGATGCTGTTTGTCGTGGAGGTAAACTTAGAGTTTCAACATTTGATATGGTCTCTTTAAATGATTTTCTATTGAATTATGGTGTTTAAATAATTCATTCATCATTGCATTCTGTTTTTCTTTAGATTCTACATAGCGTCCCAACTTTTTGGAAAAAGGGTTGTAGATAAAATGCTGAATAATATTTGCTGTGCCACGTAATGAGGTAACTGGATAAAAAAATGTATTATCCATTAATATACCTTTGTAACATGCAGAGAGTAACGATTTTAAGGTGCAGACTGTATCCAAACTGTGTAGTCTACTCAAATCTAATCTACTCATTCTATGTAGTTTGCATTGTTTTTAGTAGATATGTAAACGTTTTCAATATTTGAGCGATGATATTGTCTCGCAAATCAAGTATGTTTGCAGGCACAGACTTTGATGCTGAAACAGTTAATAACCACGTAGTTGTGTATGTGGGCTTCTGAGAAGAAATCTTACATTGCTCCACTTCCCAGGTGACCTAACTTGTGTAGTCTGCGGCTGCTGCATATAGGGATTAGTCCTGATATTAAACAAAATGACAGAAATACTAACAAAACCACTAAGGTAGACTTTTTGTTTGCCATGATTCACTTGCAAAATCTGCGTGTAACCCGACTAACACTGTATAGAGCCCTATGTCTGTTTCAGCACCGAGTATGAATACTATATTGATACATATCTGTTTCACCCACAGATTGAAACATCTCATTCTCTAAGATCAGACTGTTTGGAGCCTGTACTGTGATGACTGTATGTAACTGAATCTGGGAAATACCATGTTTACATCTGTAGTGTGTGGGAGTATGTATTGTACTGACGGTCACAGTCCCGTCTGAGTTGTTTGTTAACAGCTGTGTGTTTGTTTTATATAGTGCACGCACACCTCCATCTGAGCACACAACTGACATGCGTTCAGCAGAATATGTAAAATATTGTGATTATTTTTACAATGGCACACTTTTCAAAATAGTTAGATGAAAACATTTGCCCCTAAACTGATATCTAGTGTTTGGAAGAGGTTTGAAAGCAAACCCTATTGTAAGGGCTTGATGCACAGAAAATGTTTAAAAAACATAACAGAAGTACTTTGAAACCCCGTGATTGGTTACATGCAAAAGGGGGTTCATTGCATGTGTGCAATAGGCTGGAATATTCTAGGGCTGTTGGTCATTCCCTCAACACCCAGACATCGTCAATTTCATCCTTTTCATTGGTGACTGGTAAAGTGCTTACTGGATCGTTTCTCAGAATTTGTTTGAACAGAACATTTTTGGAGACAGGTCTCATCATGGTTCGATGCACCTGCTTGGTTTGTGTCAGGTTGTTGATAGGACCAACTGTGTATACCGAGCCACTCTTTGGTGCCTTCTGAATCTTGTAGAGGGTTGGATTCCATTGATCCTGGATTTTATTCCTCCCTCTAACACAATGGTCCCTCAGATACACTTGCTGATTCCCAAACAGCCTACCTTCAACATTTTGGCCATATCTCGACCTCCACTGATCTACAGCGCCCTGCATTCGGGTTCTTTCCCCAGCATAGGCTGTTCGGAGATGTCACTAATGTTCCCTTAGCCAGTGATCCACAGCACTGATTTTATTTGTGTGCGTGGCCACATCATCCTATGAGATGACATGACCCCGATACAAACTGAAAGAAGCTGCATTTCTCCATTTCACATTCAGGCCCTCCTTAGGCAGCCGATTCAGCATGGGATCAAGGCGTTCCACATGTTTGTCAGCCGTAGTTGAAAACACAACAACCTCTTGGTAGTACAGCAGTAAAGAAAAAGTGTTGGGCCCCAAACATCTGTTCTATCAGATGTTGGAATGTACCTGGTGCATTGCAAAGGCCGAATGGCATGCGATTGAACTCAAACAGACCAAAGGGTGTGCAAAAAGCAGACTTGCTCTTATCCGCCTCAGCCACCAGGACTTGAGTGTACCCACTTGTCAAGTCCATAGTACTATACCAACGGACCCCCGACAAGGCATCCAGGGATTCTTCAGTGTGGGGTAAGGGAAAAGCATCTATTTGGGTTTTGCTAGTGAGTTGGCCATAATCTACACACTTTCTTTTTCACCAGGACAACCGGAGAGGCAAAGGGGCTAAAGCTTTTCCTGATCACTTGATTTTCATGAGCTTTGTCAGGATCATATTCTTATGGAGGGACATGCCTATACCGTAGCATTACAGGGGTGTTATCCATTCATGAGTTATTCATGAGAAATACGATTGGTACAAGTCACCCTCATTAAACAGACATTAACAACCGGGATATACATTGTACCTTGTACTATCTTCACAATAGCTGGTGACAGCAATAGACCACTGGGGAGGTTACTGTTATCTGGGAGTTGGAACAAAACAGAGCAGAAGGAATTAGAATCATGGGAGCCACTTGTTTTGTAGTGCCAGTGAGAATGCAGACTCTTTTCTTACCTCTGAACCTGGCTTCCCCTAGCTTCTCGGTCTGCGGCCTAAGGTGCACTTGATGACAGTACAACAAGGCATGCTGCCAGGCAGGTGCTGTTGGCTCCCTGAATGGAGGGAAGGTCAAACATGTCTAAGCCATGTTGACCAAACAGCTCCTGAAAGCACTGACCAATCACATAATTGCCTAAGACACTTAGGAAATATGGTTTGGGTAAAGATGGTGGAGGTTATTTAACAATAAGAATACAACGGTTTGGGATTACCTTGCAGAGCATCTTCACATCCAACTCTAAATAACCCATATATGGGATATCCAGATAGTTAGCAGCCAGAAGCTAACTATCTTCTGCCACTCACATGACTGAACAAAGAAACTTTCAGTTACTGTGGAGACTATAGATCCTGTATCTAGTAAACAGGGCACTCCCACCCCTCCTACATCGACAGTGTCATGGGGGCCAGGTAACAACAGTGAAATTGACTCAGGATCACCCTGAACAGCACTACATGAGCCTGACATCACCCGATCTGATTGGAGGGGATCAGTTTTCCGATGGTTTCCGAGTGAGCTGTGTTCCTTCTACTCTAGATGGGGGGGGGGGGGGGGGGGGGGGGGGGGTGGAATTGGCCTGGTTGGGGAGTTATCCTTTCATCCGCCTAGCTGGTGGCACCGCCTACAAATAACTGGCCCTCTAGTTAGAAACTGTGGGTCGTTTAGGGGGGGTTTTCAAAAGGTTTTCAGTACACAGTTTGAACTGCTCTTGCTGATTTTTAGCTCTGCTACCTCAGATATCAGAGTAGCGTGGGGAGACATCAATTCTGAGCTACCAGAAACCTCATGTCGAACGCTAAATACTTATGTTACCAAATAACTTCTCGGTCTCCCCTCCCATGGTCTACACACTTGCTCCCATCGGATAGCTGCATCACGAATATGTTCATAGGCAGTGATAGCACGAACAATTCTTTTCAAAGCATGGCTAAAGTTACCATTAGAGACAAACTCGACCTATAGCTTACGTAATGAGAATGTTGTACAACAAGATCCATTAGAGAGAACAGGGCATTGGCGTACTCTCGTAAAGTCTCTCCCTCTTGCTGTTTCCGTGAAGGAAAAGTCTGCAATAAGGCAATAAGGGAGTCTGCGTAGCAATATTGAGCCTGAAGTAATTTGTTCTGGATCTCCCTGAACCTGTCTAGAACAATATTTAATCTCATACCTTGCTGCCCCCCCTAAATGATCATAAATAATGTGAGCCTGTTCCACAGTTGACATCCTACGAGTACGCAACTTGGACTACACCTCATCAACCCATTCCCTCACTGTTACGTCTCCTTGTCCTGAGAATATAGAACAAGTATCTTTGGGAATACAAACCACCTGCTCTACAACTGGTGAAGACCTACTAGAAGGTGGAGTATGTGGAATACATAAGATCGGTGTGTGGTCAAGATTGACAGCACTAGAGAAGGGAGGTGCTGTTGAAGGCCCTGGGACCGGGTTAAAGTCCTGTCTTTCTTGCGACAGCTGCTCATTATCTGCATCTCATCTTCCATAATCAGCTAGTATGCAATAAATGTCACCTATCAACTTCCCTGGGGGTATTATTGGTTTCCAGTAGTCCCCAATATGTACACAAACTAAAACGTTAATACCAAACAAGTACAACGTTACGATAAAACAATGGGAACAAGACAGACAGGATTACCAGTTGTTGACAATATCTGGCAGTTTGCAGTGACTGAGCGAAGAAACATAACACAATCAGTCAGAGCACAGCTAATTGCATATGCAAAGCAAACATAGCAACTTAGCTGGGTGAAGGCTACCACACTTGTATTTGTAAACACAACATGAACAATATGGAAGCCAGTTGACTCTGTGGAGCTATTGACTTTGCACTTAGGGGACATGACCACATTCATACCAAGTAGTATTTAGAGGATCTTTGTTGCAAAATCTTTTGGGGAATGATATGCATTTCTCCAGTCTGTGTTGCAGTCCTGACTCATGCTACACCCACATTTCCTGTGGGATCACCTGTTCTCAGCTATATTTTTGCTGGTTATTCTCCATTCAAATGTTTTTTGAGAAAGTAATATGCTAGCCATACATTTGAAAATTTGTCTGAAAATGAACTAGTAATTAGTTGTTTTTGTCAATTTGTAATCATAACTTTCCAAGTGAAACAGCTCGCTTGCATTTAGGTTAGCCATACACTCCCGACACTAGCTGGGGTTTTCAGACTAAATCTTTGCTGGCTACAAGCTTCAGTAGCTAGTTTACATTATTGGAACTCTATTAAAACTGCTTATGTTTATATTGTGATGGACTAACTGCACCTACAACAAACATTTAGATTTTGATTTGACATAGTGTCGTTCACATAGCGTAGTGGTTAGCTATTCAAATGTTACTGTATGGAGGACAATCTACAGTAATCTTTGTATAGTTAGAGCGTATAGTAAGAGTAACCTTTACTTCCATTAATTAACATTCTGTTGCCAACGTTATTTCAGCAGAAATGTAATGGCTGGGATTAAGGTTTAATTTGGAGACTATAAAGAGCAGTTCTGAGTACCTGCATATTTTGCGGCCTTGTGTTAATGTTCCTGACCTTGTTCACTTTGACCCTGGTTCAATTCCTCTCTCAGATGTTACAATTTTGACTCTCAGTAATATTCATCAGCTTGGTACCCACAACAATATATATCCACTCTGTAATAGCATGAATCTCATATATTTAAGAGAATAATTGTATTACATGACCCTTTTATACTGTAATTGTTTTCTAAAGAAACAAACCAGCCATGGAGTCATTTGTGTCATTTTTTGCAATAAAGCTATTATCTAGCCATCTACAGTAATCTTCGTACAAGAGTAAAAACAAATTCCGTTAATTAACATTCTGTTGTCCCCATTATTTCATCAACAATTTAATAGCTTGGGTAAAAATTGCATTTGGAGACAATCTGGAGATGAACTGAGCATGAACAGGCCCTGTGGTCTTCTGGGAACATCCTCAATCCTAAATATTTAGATTCCAGTTCAATTCCCCTCTCAGACATTCAATTTTTTTTCGCTCAGAAATATGTATCTACTCTGTATTATTCAGCTGTCACACAACAATATATATTAACCGTTATACCATGAATCTCATAATACATTTACGCCACGATTGAAATCTAAGAAGAAATGATCTATCCACGACACCATTGGGAAGTGATAGCGTTGTTGGAATACACAGATCTGGAAAACATGAAGACACTACTGCACGCTACATTCATGGTTCAAGGTTTATTTGTCAAATGCAACATCACAACGTCATCCTGCACAATTAAATTCTTGTGACACGTCACCCGGCAACTATATAGTGCGGAGTCATTGTCAGTGTGACCGTACTCTATGGACCACCGGAAGCGTTGTTCATGTTCTGTTTCTAAATGTGATTCCTCTGAATTATTTCAAAACAGATGTAGCCTTTGGTTTGTAAAAAACAGGAACTAAAACAAATAATTAACCAGATCTCCCTTCCACTGAACTTGATACACTGAAATACATTCACTTCAAACCCAAACAACATGTTTCTGTGGAAAATGCATGGTTTTTGCAACTGCATTTGGTTGAAATCGAAGAATTGAACCTTATTTATTGATTTTATTTATTCACAGATGGGAGCTCGCTTCAGATGAGCGAGTTTTGTTCAACGCATCATACTCAACGGAACATGCAGCCAGATGAACACTATCCCATTTCTATAACGCTTGTGGTGGTGAATACATTAAAGTTACATTTAACGCCAATCCGCTGAACATCCCTTCAGAGCAGCCGAGGCGTTTTGGGGCTTGTAGGTGTATCTTCAGCCTGAGGGTTCTGACACTCTATATCCAGCGCCATAAATAGCCACTTCATTTTGATGCACCGCAATTTTAGCATTTGGGAGTGCAGCGAAACAAAGACAAAGAACTGCAACTGATGTTATGGGATTCTGCCTTGGCTTCTCTAGGGCTTTTGGAAGTAACAGCAAAGACGACACACTGTTTTCTCAAACAAATGTAATTTAATTGACTCAAGATATTTTTTACACATGATAAAGCAGATATTTCATGCTCCAAAAATGTCAACAAGTCATTTTCAACCAAATTGAAGTTGCAGCCTTTTGCCTTTGTAAGGCAGTAGACACTTATCACCTCCAACACTACTAGCTGTTTAAATAGTGTGTGGGTAAAAGACACAGTCTGCCCCATAGAAAATATGTGGTTCGAGACCAACCAGGGACAACAACTAGGACCCCTTCTAATTGTGGCTCAGCAAAACTACTGTAGGCTTGCCTGGTTCCTTTTCTGGTTTTGGATTGAAAGACAATGTCCAGAGCTCACCCATATTGTACAATCATTTTACAAATTACTTCAATTGATCATCAATTTAGCTTACATATAATGTATGGGTCCGACTTTGGATGTTTCTGTCCAAATCCATAGTCTTTTCTTTTTTGATGGCATGCTTGTTTGCTGGACTGCGTAAGCCGAGCTGGCCTAGAAAAGCAAATATCTCTTACTGACTGACTGGGTGAGTGTCTGAGAGACTTACCCCTTGTTAAATAGTGTAGTGGTTAGAGATGCAAACTACAGAACAACAGGTCCTGCATTTGACTCCCGTCTCAGTCAAAACACAATTTGCCTGAGGATTTGTTCAGGACTGAAAAAAACTGGTTACATCCTTCGGTCTTAAATAAAAAAGTTCTGGGTGATATTAGGATTTTTTCAGGATGGACAAACACTTCGCTGGCTACATGATTCTCTTGTCCTTTCATCTGACAAAATATTCAGTTATCGTCACCATTATTGATAAATATGCTACGGTATCAATGCTATTCACAAATGACAAATTAGCTGTTAAAACGGCCAGTGGCAAAAGAGGATTTGTTCAGGATGGACAAAACATTAGCTGGCTACACGATTCTCTCGTATTTTCACTGGAAGAGAAAGTCATCAGTGGCTAAAGATATAGCCCCTCATGTGGGAGGCTCTGGTTTGAATCCAGGAAGGGCAACAATGATTGTTACCTTTTAATGTGGACCTCCTGAACTAGGCTTGGTTTTATTGATAATGTTATCCCCCACCAGCATAGCAATGTTAAATAACCAGAAAGACCTGCAAAGTTCTTCCTCTCTGGAGTTGCGGATCTTGAGCAAAAAATATTTTGCTCGTAAGCTGCACTGGTAAGTAAATAGGAAGTGGGAATTTACTACAGACAACTGAGGAAAATCCACTTGAATGGCCCACCAACTCTTACTTACCAGTGAAACTGAAGATGAGCCTATAACTATTGAACAGTTCAATAGTTATAGTGTTATAAGTTTCTATGGGTTTCATTAAAGATATGAGAAAGAAGGATATGTTATTTGGTCATATTCATGTGCATATGTGAAAGTAAGAAAGAGAAAATCTTATGAATATAGAAATACTTAACTGCATAGGGTCTTATGAATAGTGATGATGTTTGACATTTGTCGAATTGTTCGTTACGCCTCGAAACATCACTTTGTTGTTGACTGAACAAAAATATTCGGTAAATCCATTGGTTCGGAAATTATGTTTTTGTAGCGTGACTAAAATGTTATAAAGAAATTGTTTCCAATACGTGTGACAAAAACCTGCTCCCTTTTATAATAAATGTGTGAGAAATCCGGATGATGAAGGATGCAGAGTGGTTATACAATGTGTCCCATTTCCTTCTCTACATCCCTGCATTGTTTTTCACACCCTGGCTCTTTTTTATGAATGAAACCAGTGTTTTCAATGAAGGCACCTGTATCTCTCTAGCATTCAACAGCTAACATAAGCCACAAAGTACTTGTGTTTTGTGTAATACAAAAATGCACACACACACGTTCAAACGTTCACATGCGTGATACAAACACACATGGACACATGGACAGTTGAACGCACTCTGTTACCACTTCGTTGTGTTGATGTCCTACCTCTACAGCTGACGCCCACATACAACAATAACCAAAACCTGGTCATCTACACACTTCCATATACTCACCTAAGTTCCAATGATATCACCACACCCTAGACACTCATGCCCACACAAAAGCTTATCCTCCCTGCAGTGACCAGAACTCAAGCCCCTGGCTTTGCGGCCTAGTCTTGTGGCAATTAGCTTGGTCCACTCCCTGCCCTCATAGTCCTTCTGTATTATGTAGCTATTGCGTAAATACTGTGGATTAGAACTGTGACACATCTATGTTTAGGTTTAGCGTCGGATAATCACAGTCAAACACTGTATCCTGTCCGACCGTATGACAGTAACACTCCCTGCGAGTGGTTTAACAATGTTAAACACTGAACGTAATGTCATATGGTCAGATAATGTGATTGGCAACAGAGAGGTCCTTTGTGAAAACTACCTTCAAACACACAAAGACAAACACACACACACACACACACACACACACACACATACACGCATACACTGAATGACACATGGCTGATGACAGTAATTACAGTATGTTGAATGTTTCCCAAACAGAGATGTTGTGACCTGACCACAGGTAATTGAGCGTGCGCTCTATGTCCGGCCATGCTGGTTAATCAAGCTGTTTGACTCACCCGGAATGTGTGTCTATCAGGGTGAGTGTGTGCGTGCATGCAACATCCACAAACGTTACTGAAACTTGATGTCAATACATTACTGAAACTTGATGTCAATAAGTAAACTCTGGGGTATTCCTTAAACGCTCATTGTGAATATTACATTGCGCTTCTATACAACATCATACCTTCGTATCTCTGTCTTTCTCGCTCATACACAGACACATACACACACACAAACACATACACAAACACAAACACACACACATACGCTTACACTGGCTCTCTGTGTGTCTAATAAACAGGCCTATAAATAACATCAGAGGAGAGGAGAGCGCAAACAGGAGAGACGTTTCTGTTGTGGTTTTTTGTTTTGTCGCTGGAAGATCCTGCAGACGCACAAACATCCAGAACAGTAATTACTGTCTCTGTGACTACTGATGACTGACAAGCCATTTCTGACCAACCAGAAATCAGTATTTTGACTTAACCCAGCCCTCTGAAAGCTCAACAGTTATTCCAGTCAAGTAAGGCTGCTCCTAGACACTGATCTATGTACAGTTCTGTGGTTTCCCCTCCAATGGCTTAGGGTTAAGAGTTTCAGAGGAACTGTTGATCCTAGATCTGTGTCTGGGCAAGTTTGCAGAAAAATGGTGAAAATAACTACTTTATGTGTGAATGTTTGTCTGACAGACCATAGCGAGGTTAGATTTGAGGCCTGGTTTTGCTTTCATTTTTCAAACCACAAAAATGTTTGTATCAACTTTAATGGTCCAGACATTGTAAGGCGATTCTTTTTTCCTTTTTGACATGATGATTCTTCTTTCACGCTATTTAAGCAGCACACAAAACTGTTGAAAAGCATCGTTAACATGAACATCTGTTCTAGTCACTCTGCTATTGTTGCTGCATTGGACAAACCCAGGGGACGTTTTGGTTGGCCAAACATATAAAAATAAAGACATTTGGCCATGTCTAAATATTCAAGAATTGTGGAGTTTTAATACCCTTTAAAATGGTAGGGTTGCAGAAGATATCTGAATATGGTAATGGACTCTGCTGCCCAAGTATTTGGGGAAAGCTGGTTCTATCATTGGGGTGTGTTTTGTGTAATACAAAAATGCACAACACACACGTTCAAACATTCACATGTGTGATACAAACACACATGGACACATGGACAGTTGAATGCACTCTGTTACCACTTCGTTGTGTTGATGTCCTACCTCTACAGCTGATGCCCACATACAACCATTTGGGAAGCAGCATTCTGGATAACTATACAGTACACTCTTACCACTATATACAGTATATTCGCATCACTATATACAATTCCGGAAAAAAAAGTTGAAATGGAATGTTTTGAGTGAGAAACAAGCGTTCAATTTGCAGTGGTCCCTTAATTTTAACCCTTCTGTTACTCACACAAAACCTTCCTTTTTTACTTTTTTGGAAAGGGAAGAAAAAGGTGCAGTAGTTTCTTACTTTTTTCCTGGGCTGTGCATTGTATCCTCATCACTTTAGACACTAAATGCTCTCATCACTATTGTATTATTCCTGCCACACTGCATACATTGTTCGGGAATGGTTTGAGGAACATGATGAAGAGTTTAAGTTGTTGTTCTCTGGGATGTGCGGGACCAACAAGTCTGATCAATGGTGGCTCCACCTCACAACTTACAAGACTTTTGCTGCTAATGTCTGGGTGTCAGATACCACAGGACACCTTCAGGGGTCTTGTAGAGTCCATAGCTCAGTGGGTCGGTGCTGTTCTGGTAGCATGTTAGACAGGTTATCATAATGTTTTAGCTCATCAGTGTATACTCTCACCCCAAGATACAGCATAAAGGTTACATGAAATGTGCATGCCGATCTCCCCTACATACCATGGATAGCAAAAAATATTAATAAAGCAAAGCGGTTCTGGCAATATAGAGACTACAAGTTGGAGAAGAAGACAGGGTATTCCCCTATTACAAACATCTTGAATGCAGCTGCAGGCACAGCTGTCTTACCAAAATAATACTTTAACTAAATGCTGAAAGTATATTCATGCAAACAAAAATACTTAATAGCAGTTTAGATGTTGAAGAATGAATGAGAACAGAACAACACATAACAATACAATTAAACAAAATATCAGATTGATAAATGCCACAATCTATATTTAGGCTAGATCAACAGCCAACAAAAGCAATAGTATGAAGATCCAGATAACCACCACAGTGAGTTGCACCGTGGACAGCTGTGTTAAAAACATAGGCGTATAGGCCCACTTCACACACAGAAAGGATTGCCGCTCAGGGGAGTTCAGCAACGAGTTGTGACGTGGCACAATACACTTCTGTGGATCAAATTCAACATATATTATCAATTAAGCAAAATGTCTTTCAAACAGTCCCTACTAAGTTAAGATTTCTGGATAGAGAACCTGCGACTACTGTATG
Source organism: Esox niger (assembly GCA_016801105.1). NCBI lineage: Eukaryota > Metazoa > Chordata > Actinopteri > Esociformes > Esocidae > Esox > Esox niger. The sequence goes on from JACXGJ010008740.1 coordinate 18,215, forward strand.
ATTTGATTCCAAACGGGACGGCCCGTTGTCCTGATGTGGAAGAGGGGGAGCTTCGGAGTCTGTGGTGGTTTGATGCTGCTGCAGATAGTTGACCTCTTCTGTTGTATGGGAACTTGATTGCAGACACTTTCTGTTGTCTGTTAGCCTGGGGGAAAATTTGCTACTTTGTTTTTTTATGGCTAGCCAAGAAGATTCAATTACAGATTTTTTTTTATTCTGGAAACCTATTGGAGTTGGTGCGCTTATTTCATTGCGCAGACAGATTTTGAGCCAATCATAATTTTTATTTCTATTATACCTTTTAGACACATTCAACAAAATCAGAGGGGCACCATTTAAAAATGAAGCTGTCAAGCCCCCTTTTGCTCTTGGCGTGGCATTATGACTTCATACAGTATATATTATATAGTGTATGCTTAACACTTCATACAGTACACTCTCATTACTATATGCAGTTTACTTTCACCACCATATACTTTATACTATATACTGTATATTGCTTGTTGTGATGTCTTGTAATCCTCCCTATTCCGTTTGTGGGTACATATTGATGTTACTTCCTCCTTCATAACATTATGTAAGGTATAATAGTGGTGGGAGCCGAGTGGCATTATGACGGTAGTCTAGCAATGGTTATAGTTGCAAGAGTAGTAGAAAAAAGTTTTAATAGCACCAGAAGTGTTGGCTGAAAAGTTGCTCTAAAAGCACACAGAGAGCCCACTAAAATAAGTAGATAGGCCCATCTAGCTAACCGCGTTTGTCTGTGGTATCTATCTTATTTAGTTGACCTTCATTGCTTTCTTCATGGGGCAGAATCTGGAGCAATAAGTCAAGCAAAACACACCGCAACCACAACCCCCCCTTAGTTCAATGGGATTGAATTCAAATCATTTTATTAATGAAAAGAGTTGTGGACTGGAAGTTTTAAATATTCATTCAATAATAATACTTTTGATTCAGAGGAGGCAGATCTGCAGTGGACTAATAAATGAACAGTCGTTAGAATGAAGAGGCAACATTTCCGACGTCGGGGACTGAGTTTCCCCATCGACTAAACGTGAGACATTTTCTTCTCCTTTTCGTGGAATTAAACAAAAAGTCCATGAGTGGGTGGCTTATGTGTTGAAACTATTTTTGTCCATTTTTCCATTTTTAAAATTAATGTCCAGGCTGTTTGTTGAAGCTTTTCCTCTCTATGTTCTTGTTCACTTTTGTGGTTTCCATCTGGTCACTTACTGAACTAAAATCTTAAGTCATTGTGTGATAGTCTTCGAGTGGCATGTCTCCTCCCGGTAATGTCACTATGCAAAGATTACAAATTAAATCTACAGTTCTTACTAGGAGTCTGCTGAAGTTATGGTGACTAGCTAATTAGCTATACTGCTAGATTACTCAGCTAATGTTATTTTGCCTTGCTAGCAAATATAGCTTATTAACATGGACTGGTTAAAATGATTATTGACAAGAACAATGTGTGCAAACAAGCACTAACCAGAGACAAAAGTTTTCCAGCTGTAGCATGGATGTGTTATACATACTTTAAGAGTAGCCAGCTAAATATACTTGTTCCACTGGTAGCTTTAACATTAGCGTTCCAAAGTCTAGGCAACAAGCAGCCAATTATGGACTAATCGCATTTCACACCAGGTTATAATATTTTTATTTTTTACTGCAACCACCAACCAGAAGCCTGAATGTAAGGGGGCCCAAGAGGCAGACAAAACAGATATATATTAAAATTACGTCTTTACTGTATAATGTTTAACCAAAACATGCCACATACAAAAAACCCATACAACTAGAATATATAAATATGTATGCAAAGGAATCTTTTTGCATTGCTTCCTATTCTTTCCTTCTTTAGACGAAGAACATATGTGACTCAATGGGCTCACAGTCTGACTGAGAGAAATGTAGTGTCATCACAGCACCAGCTCCACTTCTGCTTTAAGACCAACCCAATCCCTACCATTTCATTTTAGCTAGTTATATGATCGTATTGAAGTATGAGCCAGACACACCAGAATTCAGAAAACAATATTTTTGAAATCTTTAATCCTAAAAAAAGGTTTATGTTACCTCATTTATGACAGTTGAAACACAATGATTTTGTCCTATTTTTTATGAAAATGTGCTGCCAGGGGATGACAAATGTTTGTTGGCTTGTGGCTTGATTAAACTTTGTTGAGTGTTGTGTTATTGGTTGTATTTACAATCCCACATATAAAATGCAGGGAATTGTTAATACAAAAACATTCAGTGGACTGATTAGTCAGTTCTGCAGTTAACAGTTATTTTCACCACTATTTAAAATAGCCCAGATTAGAATCATTTGTGTTTTTTACTTGCTTGCTGCAAAAAACATGGATCACTTTAAAATGGCTTGGCAGGTACTTATGAAGAGGACATTGACTGGGGAGGAAGGGGGTTGTTGTTATATAAGGACAGGGGCTTCACATCCGTATACGTAGTCTATTGTGGTAAACAGGAAGAAAGGGTAAAAGGTTCCATAAGGGGGTTCCCACTGCAGTCTGTTGTAAGCACACACAGCCTACAGATATACACACACACAAACACATGCACACATATGCACACATGCGCACGCACACACATACAAGCACACAAATGCATTAATGCAGACACACAGACATACTTTCACACACCGACTGAAGGGTGTTTGTTTTTGCGTCTGTGTGTGTGTGTGTGTGTGTGTGTGAAAGAGAGAGCTCCAACAGTCTTTCAGAATATAACATATCCTATGATTGTGCCTCAGTGCCTCGTGTGTGTTAGTCAATGGGCTGTTTCTCAGGCTTCTGCACCTGTGCGTCCAGCATCGGCCTCCATACTTTCCACACACAAACACACACACTTTGGTTTTCGATCCTTATGGGTACTTAAGACCTAACCCTGACCCAAAAATCCATGTTCTCTATCCCCTTATCCTAACCCAAAAGTCCATGTTCTCTATCCCCTAATGCTGACCCAAAAGTCCATGTTCTCTATCCCCTAATCCTGACACAAAAGTCCATGTTCTCTATCCCCTAATCCTGACCCAAAAGTCTGTGTTCTCTATCCCCTAACCCTGACCCAAAAGTCAATGTTCTCTATCCCCTAACACTGACCCAAAAGTCCATGTTCTCTATCCCCTAATCCTGACCCAAAAGTCCATGTTCTCTATCCCCTTATCCTAACCCAAATGTCCATGTTCTCTATCCCCTAATCCTGACCCAAAAGTCCATGTTCTCTATCCCCTAATCCTGACACAAAAGTCCATGTTCTCTATCCCCTAATCCTGACCCAAAAGTCTGTGTTCTCTATCCCCTAACCCTGACCCAAAAGTCCATGTTCTCTATCCCCTAACACTGACCCAAAAGTCCATGTTCTCTATCCCCTAACCCTGATTCAATAGTCCATGTTCTCTATCCCCTAATCCTGACCCAAAAGTCTGTGTTCTCTATCTCCTAATCCTGACCATACCCTCATCCTTATCTTCACATAGACCTCAATAACCTGACTTTTATTCTGACCATTATGCCTGCCTTTCAGCTAGTCATGACCCCTAACCTGTAACATCTAAACATCTCACACTGTACCCAATTTTACCTGAAGTGTATTGGACACTTGTGCAGCAAAGAGCACAATCTATCCCTGGAGCATTTATAGAAATGCTGTCTTTAAAGGAACGTGTGTACGTCCTCCTACCTATGAAGTAAATAGTTAACGGTGCCCTATGCAGATAATAACCCTTACATACCATCAGTTAACTTTAAAAAACACTCTCTGGCAGAGTGTCACGATTGACACGGTCCCCAGTGCCATGGTTGCAAGTAAAACGTAAAAGGCCAGAACATTCATAGGTGTTTACTTCCTTGAAGGTGTGTGAGGTGGAGGCCAATGACAAGCTTTGTTTGGGTTCATGTAGCCTACACAGAACTCTCCCAAAACGAAAATATACAGAAGCAATGCCATCATAAGACAAAGCACGGAGTAAAATTAGGGTTAATTTTGCATTAGATATCGAGAACTCTAGTTTGGGTGAACAGTGATGCAGAGTTGGCTACCTTTCTATTTGACAAGTAGGTTACATCACCTCATGTAGCTAGTTTGCTAGATAGTCAATTAAATCTATGTGTAAATTACTAGGTTGATGATGACGGAAAAACAATTATACTATGTAGAAAATCTTTCAATGTTCTTGTTTATTTTATTTATATGAGCGCAGACACGTTTTAGGAAGGTTTCTCCAAAATCTGTTTGCTAGCAGTTTGCTAGTTGTGTCCAGGGACGCCGACAGGAACTAGCACGATCATGGTTTAATGTTCACCAGATAGCCATTGTTGAGTCTCTGAAATATGGCAATGCACCCAACACAATACATGTACGTTTTGATTGGTTCAGCTGTTTACTTTGTTAATTTGGTGTTCTGTAGTTATGGAAAGGGTCCATCTACTTTAACCCCATTTAAAACGAAAGTCTGTATTCATTGATCCAGCATCAAATGTTGGGGGTGACACTGCATCAGACCGGTCATTATATTCATAGTTAGTAAGGACAGAGTCAGATCCTAATGGAGTACTAGAACCGTTATTCAACTCCCTGCCGGTAGGGGGCGTTAACGTGGCGTTAAAAGTTGCACAGTGCACCTTTGACTGTAGGGCTGCAACAACTAATTGATAAAAATGTTAAATGTTGATAATAAAATATTTACTTAATTACTTAATCTAACTCTAATTCTTAAGCATGCTAGAGAGTAATCTGTATTTTATTTTGGCAGGACATCTAATGTCTCTGGTCTTCCCAACCAGTACATTTGTAACAGTGTGTACACGTACAATTAGAGGTGTATAATTCTCATTGCTTCTCCTTGGATTGCCATGCTGGTGTATACTTGTGTTTACCATACGTGTAGACTTTAACGCAAGTATAGTGAAACAAACACACAGCCCTTGTATGCTGAGGGGTAATCAGAGCTGGCTGGGGAGCAACAGTAGTGAGTGAGTCTCCGAATAGCTCCTGTGGAAGAGGAAGTCTAAATGCAGCCAAGCCAGGAAGAAAAGTGTGAGAGGAACAAACAAATGAGGAAATCCTCCAGTCCCCCTCCCTGGAGGTCTCTCCCTCTCTGCTCACTTTTGCCTTCTTCTTCAGACCATCTCCCTCATTCCCAGCTTTCTCAGTCGCAAATCTCTGCTTGTTTTCTCTGACCCTTCTTGTCATCCATAACAGTGATGCCTTTTGATATGACTTTCAGGCTAATTTCATCACTTTCTCCTTATCTTGTTCTACTTCTCTCCCTCTCTCTTCATGTTTCTTGGTCTAGATGGTTGTGAAATTGGTCTGTGTACATCATCTGCACACATCAAACTGGTTGGCCATTATAAAAGCCAACATGGGGGACATCACACCATTCATAACGCATAAGCAACCAAACACACGGACGCACATACAGTCTGTACACACAAACTTAATGACTAAACCCTGTTTTGGTTGAAATCCGAATACTGTGTGACCGTGACTCTACAGTACAGACATGCAGTCATCGTCAAAGCCTTAGCATCTGAGCAGTGATTTTCCTATTCACAGGGAGATAGACACGGCGAGAAGAGGAAGCAGTATTCTATTCCCCAGGAAGTCAGTGTGACAGGTTCTCCTACCATTCCCCCTCACGGCCCGGTACGGTTCCACTCCTCCACTTTTGTTTGTTCTCCCCCAGATGGCTCCCAGACGGGAAACAGATGCCCTCTCTCCTCTCTTGGTCCCCTTTCTCTCTCTTTTCCTCTTCTCCGTCTCTGTGGCCTTCCCTGCTCCAGCTGGCTGTAGGGACACCTGTCCTCTTCTGTGTTCCCACTCATTGAGAGAACAACGTCAATTGTTGCCAGAGAGAAGAGGATGTTGCTGTTTTTCTCCCACAGAACACAATGACAATGTGTATTTGTGTTTGGTAACAGGTATAAGAGGTTGAGTGCGAACATATGTTTGTGTGCATTATTTGCCTACTTTAGCCTATATGCACTGAAACCACAAGCAATTGCTGTACAGGACAGCTATTTACATTAACTAACAAGAATTTTCACATGTAACATATTTGCAAGAAGAATATTAATCAACTTCACATTACGATGATTAGCGAGCTGGTACACTTCATCCTACAAGATACTAAACACCAAGAAAGTTCAATGGAAGACGCATTGGGCACTTCACAAAATCATTGTCTCTCGTGACTCAATCGAAAAATGGACGTGGATCTGTCTGATTTTAATGGATGAATGAGGCATGCTGCTATTCAAATCCAATATGTACTAAATTCAACTGGCTGAAGGAGGGAGCTATAATAATCTGTTGGTGGGGCTGCATCATTTGTAGTCCACATGTTCACTGTTACCTTGTTATTTCTCCTAATTACATGAAACCCTTAGAAATCAATCATTCTACAAGCTCTATGATCACTGGAACTGAAAAAGTACTCTGGCAATTGCGTAATGTCCTGTATGTTTCTCTGCTGTTATACTGACAGTGTATAATGACTGCCACAAGCTTTTGCCTGCACACACTGTTGTTCTCCAGACCAGGTAAGATGACCACTACGGGAGACTCCACACATACTCTCTGTTAGTCCCTTTCACAAAAAACATCGGTGGGATGAAGGATTAGAGCATACAAGGAGTACGCATTTGAAATCTTCTCTATGAGTCCTCCAGACTCATTGTTGGGTCCGTTTGGTATGAATGAGTGTCAATGTATCGCCATCTGCTGGACAGAGACAGTACATTCATAATCATGCATAAACATTTAATCAAGACGCTTTGTCTGGCTCCCATCCTGTCCTTCCGCATATCTCGTTGTATGTCCATACCCCTCGGCCCTCTCTTTTTAAGTTGCTTGTATTTCTACAGTCCGCCCGACCTTTCGCTGTCTTCGGTTGCCATCGTGTTTTCTCCCCCTTCTTCTTCCCCTAGTACATTACACCAGTGTGCTCTTGAGATTCTGTTGTGATGACTCAGTGTTGCATCCAGTCTCTCTCTCCGGTGCCACAGACATAATGTGTTATTAGTCATCGCTATAGCAGATAAGACATTATCAGCATGGCTGCCCAATTCAGACAAAGATCTGACATAGCTCTGTGTGTTGTGTGTGTGTGTGTGTGTGTGTGTGTTAATGTGGTTCCAATACCTGGTGAAGTGTGTTTATATGTGCTTGTGCGTGTGAATGTAACAATGAGCACTACATATAAACACTACATATAACAATTTTAATTTTTGTACACTTACATAAGGAAATCAGTCAATTAAAAATGAATAATTTAGGCCCCAATCTATGGATTAACTTGAATGGAAATACAGATCTGTTGGTCACGGATACCATGGCAATAATGTTGCGGTGTAGATCAGAAATAATAAGCCTCAGTATCACATCACTTCATCTCAACAAAATTGAAACATTGATAAAATGCAATTATCTTTGTTTTTTGGTAACTTTCACCTGTCCATACCATAACGTCCCCTCCACTATACGGCAGTATATTTAAAACTGCAACCGCGATTCATCTCAGAAGAACACACTTTTCTAGAATGCCAGTAGCCATTGAATGTGACCTTTTTACCATTGAAAGTGACCATTTTACCATTGAAAGTGACCATTTTACCATTGCAGGTGTCCATTTTACCATTGAAGTTGGTTATGATGTCAAACTGCAGTCAGACCAAGACCCTAGTGAGGATGACCAGCATTCAGCTGAGCTTACCTGAGGTGATGTTTTACCTGAGTTGGTGTCTTACCTGAGGTGGTGTCTTACCTGAGGTGATGTCTTACCTGAGGTGGTGTCTTACCTGAGGTGATGTTTTACTTGAGGTACCATCTTATCTGAGGTAGTATCTTACCTGAGGTGATGTCTTACCTGAGGTGATGTCTTACCTGAGGTGGTGTCGTACCTGAGGTGATGTCTTACCTGAGGTGGTGTCTTACCTGAGGTGATGTTTTACTTGAGGTAGTATCTTATCTGAGGTAGTATCTTACCTGAGGTGATGTCTTACCTGAGGTGATGT
>JACXGJ010008741.1:0-26250 GCA_016801105.1 Esox niger
GTATGTGTTTAAATGTTTCTCCTCTGCTCCCCTCATTTGTCCGTCATTGTTCCATGCTTAGTTTCTGTTTTCGTTTACCTGTTTGCTTTGTTTCAGTTCATTCAAAAGTGCTCGGTGTTTCTTTATTAAATAAATATTAGCATTCACTGCATTCCTTTGCCTGTGCCTAGTCCGTCCTCTCCACCAATACACCCTGCCTTGACAGTCACCCATGAATTATTGTTCCTTAATAAAATATAATAGGACAAGGGTCATCAGTTATTGCAGCCACCAGTCCTACTTGTTTTTTTCACCCAAAGGGGGAACTCCTTCAATGTTCCAAGGACGGTCTAGCAACGAAATGTTGTTTGCAGGGTAGTCGCTTATATTATCTGGGAATTCAGTATCTCTTGCAAGCTGAAAGTTTCAGTCACCTGTCCTGAAGATATCCCAGCCTTTCCTCCACACGCACACATACATGCTAATGCTCATTGCCTCTGACACTCAATATATGGTATTGAATAATGTTTCTGTGTGTGTGTAACACAGCAACCGTCCCCAGAAGGTAAGTAAAACGTGTCGGGACGTCCACACAGTCAATCATTTGAAAATAGTTTATTTTAAACGTAACAATATTTTCCTATCATTACAACTTTTACAATGTACTAATACTAGTATTTTATTCTAATAGATGATAATGCCTTTTTGGGTTATTAGGCTGATAATAATAGAGAGACTTTGAGAAACAAAAGTGTAAAAGACTTATGCTTTATTCTCCTTAGTAATTGTCATTCCTTCCGGTGATCGTGGGATGAAAAGGACAATGAGAATAATAATGAATGATAATAATTAATCTGATTGCTATAAGTCCTGATAGTTTTACCAATAGACATGTACATAACATAGTCACTAGACAGCTGAATAACATCCTACAGTCCTAATATTTATTGTAGCTAACACTTCTTTCTTTTGAACATTAAGGATGATAATAAATGAGAGCCTCCGGAATCCAAAAGATGAAAAGACTTTAGCTATCTTCTCCTTAGTCATTGTCGTTCCTTCGGGTGATGCGGGATGAAAAAGACCATTAGAAAACCTTTATTCGTGTCCTGACAGTTATAGTATTACCTAATGAAATGTACATAACATTGTCACTTGAGAGCGGAATAACATCCTACTGTCATAAATAGTTCTGTAGCTAACGTTTTTAACCTCGGAACATTCAGGATGATAATATGAGATACTGAGAGATCATCAAGATTGAAAGACTTATTTTCTCATTAGTCGTTCACCTTACATAATTTTCAGGTGATCCAAAGTGCCTGAAGATCCCTGGATCATCGTTCATTTCGTTCATCGTTCCTTCCGGTGAACGAGATTCTAAGATTCAAAAGAGCTATGGACCTCCGTTCATCGTTTCCTACAGGGAACAAGATTTGAAAATCCAAAGATCCTACTGAGATGAACCATAAATCCCCATTTACCAAAAAGATTTGTTCAAAAAGAACCAATCGTTTACAAACTACTCATCACTAGTGTGTCTGTGTGTGTGTGTGTGTGTGTGTGTGTGTGTGTGTGTATGTATGTGCGTGCGCGCATCACAGGACCACCAAGAGTCACCAAGGACCACATAGCGCCAATGTTGTGTGTAGTCCAGTCACCTGTGAGTGTGAATGTTCTCCAGCCATACTTCCTGCAGGAAACAGGCATCAGGGCATGATGGATGATTGTTTCATTGTTAAACTCTATGACCTATCTCATACTGTTATTGTAACATTCCCACATTTAGACTTTGGCTAGTGGGGTTATAGAAGCATAAGGATACACCCAGAACAATGCTAAGACATGGCTGTGACCCAGAAAAGGACAGTAAAAATCTGATATAAGGACAGTTATAGACGTTTTGATCATTTTGGACAACCAGTAACTGACTGATTTATACCACATTTTTTACAGCCAAACATGGATAATATTTGGAATTCATCTAAAAAGAGAGAGAAAAGTATCATCTGTTTTCTTAGGTAAAATATTATTCATGATATTATCAAGTGAATGTGTTAGTGTGACCAAACCTTTGACTGATACTCAACATACAGATGCATCTCAAATAATTTGAATACCGTGATTTTTTTTTCGTAATTCAAATCAAAGAGTGACACCTTCATGTATTATAGATTAATTGCTCATAAAATGATACCTTTCAAACATTTTTGGTTTCAATCTTGATGATTCTGGCTTACAGCTCATGGATATCAAACATCTAGTATCTCAAAATACTAGAAAAAACATTTACACTACAGAAATGTCGACCTGAGAACAGCTCAAATCAGCTAATTTACTCAAAACACCTGCAAAGGTTTCTTAAGTATATAAATCTATGCACTCAATATTTGGTTAGGGCTCTTTTTAAACAAATTACTGCATCAGTAATATGTGATATGGTGGCAATCAGCCTGTTTTTAGGTGTGATCTAGATTAAACTAATTTACATTTATTTGATTTCTTCTATAAGAGAAAGGAAGCTTGAACGTTGCTTTTATCTAAATATTTGTAACAAATATTAAACTGCTATAAACCTCTTTTCAGATCACCTGCAACCTTTCTTTCACTGTACTCTACAGAAGACAGATAAGTCAAATTAGAGAACCAATTGATAATGAGTTTATTCACTGCGACAATTCTGTTCTTGACTTTCACCAAAAAAACGTGTTTGTGAATGACCCAATACTTGCGCAACGAGGTAGATTAAAACCGAGTTAGAAAATATCTTGTTAATCTCGGTACATGGCAATGTAAGTTCCAAGCTTTACTTTAATTATTATGTAAATGAATGCACCTTTTTATCTTGTTTTCTCCATATAAGAGGTATTCAACCTTCTCCTAAGGGACCCCTAGATGTTTCACTTTTATTGTAGCCCTGAACAGGCTCACCTGATTCACTAATCAAGGGCTTGATGATTAGCTGACAAGTCTAATCAAGTGTGTTAACTCTAGAATACATCAAAGACATTGAACGGCTGTGGGTCCCTGAGGCGAAGGTTGAGTACCTCATTGTTGTGTAAATAGGCCCAAAGTGCTTATATAGCTTTGCACTGACAATTAGTTCATGAAAATTACCATCCAGGTAGTATTTGAAGGGTTTTCAATATTGAAACTCTTTCCCTTACGGTATATGCTTTTGATTACATGATTGGTTTACAGAATGCTGTAGTAATTGATCAACTCTATATCCCCAGCAGGCTTGTCTGTAGAGCCTTTTTAGGTGGTGTGACACACTCCCTTAGGTGTATTTTGAAACTGATAGCCTCCAGCTCTGAGAGGTGTGTTTTTTTTGGCAGCTTAGTGCATTTTCCTTTTCTGTTTTATTTAGCAGTCCCTTTTTTGATCTTATTAAGTGAAGGGTCTTGACCTTCCGGGACCCAGACCTGACACCCATGGTTAATCAGACGTAGATAGCTTCGCTTCAAAGTGCCCACACACATGAATGCAGCGACAAAGGATAGGTGTGAACAACATGCCTGAAATAACATCACAGTTTTTTGGCTGAATGTATCATTCCCCATAAGTGGAAATGTTTTGGTGGAAATTTAGCTTGTTACTGAGTAATCATATTTCATGGGTTCAAATTTCAATACTAACAAACACGCATAAAGGCATACACGCATACACATACACACACACACAAACACACAGACACATGAAGACATACGAACACAAAAAGTGCACACATACATACACAAAGTGTAAACTCTGGGTCAGTCAGTAGTAACAAAGGCCAGAGTCAACCGTGTGTGTGCGTGTATTTGTGTGTGTAGCATTACTTTAATCAGTACCATGCCTACTGAAAGGTTAACTGCTGACATCTGACCCAGGAACCTCTCCAGTGCCAGCCTCCACGTGTTGCCTGTCCGCTGTTATCGGCAGGGAAGATAAAATGTAAATTATACACAGCATAAAAATAAATCACGACAGCTTTTAGCTTTCAGTTTTATCAATTTCTTTTTTTCACCCCCCGTCTCTTCACCCATGGTTGTAGCTTTGGAATACATCACCCACTCCCTCTTGTTTGGAATATTTCCCAATCTCTCTCTCCATTTTCCTTTCACTCTTCATCTGTCTGTTTTCTCTCTCCTCTCTGTTTTTCTCTCTCTTTCTCATCCCCTCTGATTTCCTATTTTCATTGCCAGATTTCATGTTCATTAAGGCATTATCTCGGTTGATTTAAGCATCCGGTATGAATGCTTGTCTGTGAGTGAGACTCTTACCAGCCATTAAACCAATGTATGCAATGTGGCAGAGAGCCCCTGTCCATGTTATTTGTACAAGAACAAAATGATGCATTACTCTAATTAAATCTTTACTCTAATTCAAGTTTTTAAGGCATGAAAGGACAATTTTGCCAACCGGAGGTCATATATGTTTTGATAAACACAGTGAATGCAATGGGAATAGTCAATATAATATACAAAACTAAGACAAAGAACCACAATGAAAATGAAATTGAATACAAAAAATGTGAATTTGGGAATCTAAGGAAGGAATCTTTAGGCTATCTCAAACAATCCCTCTGCCTGTCTCACACTCTCTCTACGGTTCTATGATAGAGATAGCTAGTGTGAGGTTTGATCTGGTGTTAGGCTCTTTCAGAACGGTCGAGAGGCGCTGGAATTAGGCTGCATTGTTGTTGCGTGACTGTCTAAGGGGTCCCCCTGCAACGTAAGAACTATGAAAGCCGGCACACACTCCATCAGTATTACTGTCATTCTTTTGCTTTGTGGTTTATTGGGCAGCTGTCGGCTGTGCCCCACTGACAGAACCCCATGCACAATGCCTCTCCTTTCACCACCACCGCATTGATCTCCCTATTCTCTGCCCTCCTCCATCCTCCTCTCTTCCGGCTCCCTCGTTCATTTAGGATTGCTCAATAGGAAACATTTTAATTTCCGACTCTACTAGTTCCATGGATAATAATTTCTCACTCTCGCTCTCTCCTCTTTCTCCTCTCTCTCTTCTAATCATCTCCAGTTCCTCTTGTCCCTTGTCTATGCGTCAGGGATTGGTGAAATCCTTTCACGACTGGTTCTGTGATTTCCTGATTAGAACTAAGACACTGTAACACCCACATCGATCACATTTCTGGCAATTCCATTAATTTTTTGGGGGGTATTTTTCATCTGCATCGTTGTATGGGTGTGTTGTGAACATCTGTGGGTGAGGTATGAGCCATTGTAGAGGACACACTGGGGTTTCAGTCTTTGTTGCATATGATTTGATTTCTTTCTGCATCTTTAATAGATTTAAGTGGCCAGTCTTTGAAGCTCCTTCCATGCGGTCTTAATGTGGCCTGTACCTCAGTCGGATACCATGCATGTTGTCACTGTGTGTGTGTGTGTGTGTGTGTGTGTGTGTGTTTGAGCCCCTATAGCAGAGCAATCAGCTGAATCTCTCTGTAATGGCTAAAAGAGGACTGCTATTATTGGGGCTACGTTCAGTCTGATGGAACCTATTGATGTTGGAGTGAAATGTGTCTGCATCCAAAATGGCACACTAGCTAGCCCGCACGTAGAACACTACTTTTCACCAGAGGCCTTTAATAATACAGTGCAATTTAGGGCTCACTTTGTTTGCCTAATTCAGGGATGGGCTACCTGGATGGGGGTGGGGGCCGCAGATTAATTTATTAACAAATACAAAAGTAAACTAGGTCTGATGGCAATTTTAAAATATTGAACAACGTGCCGTTTTCCTTCTTTGCTCATCTCTCCCGGGATTCAGCAAGTTTGCTGCCGTGTAATTAAACATGTGTACCCTTTGAACATTATATGTTTTTTGGATGTTTTCACTACTCTGATATTTCTGTAATGGTAACATCAACTGTTTTATGGCTCAAACATCAGCACACTCTCAGCTACACTTTAGAAAGACATCGCATTCATAGACCCTGAAATTACTGTTATATGTGTAAACATGCAAATAATTATTTCAGGTCTATTTCATGCTTTGTTTCCACCATCAATTTTGTTGGTTCAAATTTTAAGGTCAAACATGCAAAGAAAAAACTAATTTAATTATTTTGAAATGTATTCTAATTTCATATTTTGGCCGCAAAAAGAGGGGGAGGGGGCCGCATGCGGTCCGCAGGCCACCAGTTGCCCATGCCTGGCTTAATAAGTCCATCACGCCCGTTGACTGTGCTTCTATAGGATGCCCCATGGGCACATTCTTGCCATTTCTACGTTTACTTTTGACATGGAAGATGTTTTGTGGTTACAGAGAAGGCAAATATACCGTTTAAAGATGAGGGAAACCCCTATTGTCCTTTATCTGCCTGCATGTAATTTTTTTGCACTACGACATGCCGTGTTTTGCTCACTAAAGTCCATGCCTCACCCGACATCATATATTTTGGAGTGTGTCATTGATTTCGGGATCAGGCTCGGTGCTCCCTATCCTTTAGTTTGTGTTGAAATCAATGCTGCTTGCCTTTAACCGTGAATTAAAACCAAACTCTCTGCCACTCCCCTCTGGGACATTGACTGTAGATTGACAAGCTTTGCTTCTCTTACTGTCTTGAGTCCTTCACCCTTTGCTCTAGCCCTTGCTGTGCTCTTGATTGTGTCACTTGAAACGATGCAACAACCTCAGTGAAATCTAAAGATGTATATTTTAGGGATTTTCATGCTATATTTGACAGAAAAGTGGAGATAGATAGAGGACAGTGTATTTGCTGAACGGGCATTGGGCTGGATTGGAACCCATGCTGCAGTAGTTCTTGTGCACCCGAGGCAGTAGCATAGACCGCTGGACCACCCACAACTTCTGGATAGTTTTGATCACTTGTGTAACTAGCTAATTAGCTAGCAAGGCAATTTTAACAAGGTGGTAATGTTAATAAATGATATGATGAATAGCCTATATTATTTGTTAAGATTGCTACCTAGTTCTGTATAATGCATATGATACTGAAAATGGCCCTGCATATCTGTATTTGAGAGCTGAAGGAAAAATGAATCATTTTCAGTCAGTCATTCTGTATAAAACCAGTCCTGTGTTTTTGACAAATTGCATTGAGAGACATTTCAATGTGTTTTTCCAATTTTTATATGTAATATGTTGCTTTTTTATTGGCTAATGTGAATTAACAGAATATATTAATCTCTTTAGAAATACAAATACATTATTTTAACAATGAAAATACTATGCATAGATACTATGTATCTATTAAGAAAGGAAGGAATAGGTAGCTGCAGATAGCGGATGAGGGGAGACAAGAAATACTCGATGAATGGTGGACAGGTTAGAGGTGAAGATGAGGAAAGGAAGGGGAAAGAGAACTGGGAAAAATAGTAGGAAGAGGAGGACATGAAGGCTAAGAGAAAGAGGAGCAAGAGGAAGATCAGGAGGATCGGATTTTAATTTTTTTATGTGTTGTCATTGTCTTTTAACTCATCCTTCACTGTTGTCATTGTTTATTGATTGGCTTTCTGGTTGGTGAACAGCAGCAGACGAAAGAAGCACCCTGCCTCTCAGCCGACGTCTAGACTCCTAACGGGACGTCTGTGAACGCTTGTGTGAACATGTGTGCATAAGTAGTCAGAATGAAAGGAATGCATGTGCGTCGAAAAGATACTCCGAGCATACCTTTTGTGTGTGTTTCTGTGTGTATTTTAGCTTGCATGGGTCTGGGTGTGTGTACAATAATCCCACATTGCAGCTGGACAGCCCATCAAACTATACCTTGCCCCAGAAGTTTTGACCTATGATCCTAGCATTCCTGTTGGAAATTTTTATGTTTTTTCACTCACCGCCTGCAGAGCCATTGGCTCCAGACTGCTGGCCAAGAATCCATCACTGCAGTGGTGTGATGTACATTTAGTTGTGTCTTGGACTTGTGAACATGTCCAACTCACTGAACATGTGAAAGGTCCTGTGTAGTAGAAAGTTACCTTAGCTGAAACAATGAACTGTTTCATTTTGGAAATCTTTCATTGTTTTTACTTCAGATTTAAAATTACAAACGTGTTCAAGAAGTAAGCTATTTCCAAGGGTATGTTTTATGGAGTATTGCAGGGATATTTTATTTAATATTCAAGTTAGCCTCATTTGATTAAATATTTAGTTAATATTTAAGTTAGCCGTATTTTCCAGTTGAGACCTGTTTTGAAAATGTTGTCTCACAATTCCATGGTAGATTGGATTTTCACTGGAGGACAAAATGAAAAAATATTAAAATGTATTGCTACAGTAAAGGCTTCAGGATAGTAGTGTCTGGTAAATTACCTAAAAAATTAATATACAACACAGATGAACACTGCGTTTAGACCTGCTATCAGTTATAAAGTGATCATTCTAGAGTGGTATTATCATTGATAGGGACAGATAGCAATAATGGTAGCAAGACAAACTGAGATGGAGAGAACAAATGAAGGCACAAAGCATTTCTGTCTTTTGTACCCTGTGGGGAAAGATGAACGGGGCCTGGGTCTGTGTCCTGGTGTCAAAGCATGGGGCCACTAACTGCCCTTGTAGCTATCTATGTCCCCTCCACCTCCACAACAATAGGATGTCCCCTGTTGGTGACTGGCTAAATATTGACTGGGGGTTGGAGGTAAGAGGTGTGTGTATGTGTGTGTATGTTTGTGCACCTGCTGGATGAGTTGGACTTAAGGGAAAATCAATATTGCTCTGCTGTGGCCTCATATTTTGTGTGCACGTGTTGTGTGTCTGTCATGCAGAGAACACAGGTGCTTGTGGTAATGGCAGAACCTTCATGATCGGAGGATACTGGATAGGTCAGGCCGGGACACGTTTACCTTTAAGTGAGCCCTGTCGCTTATAACAGACACACACACCAACATACTACCCTCCCGCTGCTATACTCTCAGGTCTCATATGTTGAAATACATTCAGCAATAACAAAGCACAAAATAAAGATTATCACGAATAAGTCCATCCAACATATTTTATTTTTGGCTCTTTCGATGGTGAAAAACACCCAAACTGATTAACGTGATTCCAGAAAACCCATTTTCAGAGGCGCCCCTATTTTCTCCCTTCATCGCCCAAGCAGAACAGGCTTCACTAAGGAACACTGTAATGAGTGCCTGAGCAGTGACAGACGGGCCTAAGGGCTCTGTGCACACACACACACACACACACACACACACACACACACCCACCCACCCACACCTACCCTAAGCATGGTTATTAAATGGGTTAATAAACATTGCTCAGTGTCTGTGGTCGAGTAGGAACTCGGATCAGGAGCATCAAGCTGTTTTGCACAGCGTTGTCTGCCTAAATCCAATTCACTGTTTCAGAGAGGGAGTGGATCGCACTTATCCATCGAATGCCACGGCCACATATTCTTTGAGCGGGAGAAATCCAAGCGTATGATTAGGACAGGTTTAGGTGTGGTAGAGAGGAGTGGCCTCAGGGTAGATGGATGGATAGAGGGGTAGATGGATGGGCAGGATTTTGACCAGGGTCTGTAAGAGAACACAGAAATATGCATGGAAACATGCAAACATGGAAATGCCCACAAAGACATCTGCGGTTCCTGTGTAGCGCTGCTTAGCGCCAGTGGACAGTGGAAGTCAATTATGATGAGAAATAAAAGGAAAACATAATTATATTGGGACCTCACTGTTAAAAAATGTATTACTTGAAAGGTGAAGTACAGTTTTGTAGGATCTGCCAGATGGAAAAGAGGGATGTTGGTAAACGTGTGGTTGGGCATGATACCGTGTAAGCCTTTGGCAAATCTTTTTGCTGTCATAAACTTCGACTGTGTCTGCTATGCAAATGGAGAAGCAGGCTCTTAAAAGATCCTCTGGCCTCGTTCTTATGAAGTGACTCGAGTGTGAAGGTTTGATACGGTCAAATAATAAGCATTCATTTGATAGAATCACTCACAGTACACTTTTACATATTGGGGGAAGAAATAATTAGCTGCACATTTCAGACATTTGATACAAGGTCTGCTTTATTAATAATTCATGATATTTAAATTTGTGAAACATTGTCTTGTCCCCAGCAAGTAACATTTGATATTACATCTAAGGCCTAGAGGAGGGTTGTTTGCCAGACTCCCATCAAATGTGATATTTTTCTAAAAATACCAACTAGCATGTTTCTCCCCTCAAAGACTCCTTGTGACCCTTTAAGAGAAAAGAGAGAAAGAACGATGGATAGACGGAGGAGAAAAGTCCCCCGCTAACAATTTTCTTTGGCTCTGCAATAGCTTTTTGAACGTCATCCATTTGATTCCCTTGCCTTTTCTTGCCTCTCTTCTGTCTCTTTCTTCTTTTCCATCCTCTTCTCCTGATGTCAATTTAATTCAATCTGAGAGATTTCAAGCGACCCGTTATCTTTTTAATGTTTAGTTAAAAACTGCACTGTATCACCATATTTGCTCTCACCTTTCCAGGGGGATTTGGGTGGGCGGGGGTGAGATCAATTATTTGTTGAATCTGAAGTTTCATTAAAAGACGTTTTCTCTCTCGTTGTTTTGAGTGGACCATCTGTCAAAACATGTTGGTGGGTTTTATTCTGATCATATCCCTAGCTCTACTCAGGAACCCTGGGAGGACATCTTTGTTGTTGGTGGTTAGAATTCTACTACCCTCATGCCAAGATCAGGGCCCCAGGGCACTGACCTTTAGAGATGTATCTCCTCACATTTCACACATTTTTTGCAAGCGCACATGAAGAAACGTCAATTGTTATGATGCAATTTAGCAGAATTTTGTCATAAGGCTCAGAAAAACATTGCCTTTCTTAATGCTAATATCCTGCAATGCTATAGTTTTTGCTATGGGGCAGAAAGAAGAATTTTGCGTTTTATTGGGTATTTATGCTATTCTTTATGCTGGCCTTAAGTGTTAGAGAACATGTTATTTGGGGACCACGAATCTCTGGGGTTGCTGTTATTGTGAGAAATAAAGGACTACCAATTATATATGTACAGTATATTCACAAAATTATACGTAGAATCATATATTGTAACTGGGAGAGACACAGGGAACTGACACAGAGTGAGTTCAATGCCCTGGAGGGCATTTTATTCACAAAAAGAGAAGGGGAAAAAGAGAAGGGGAGAAAGTGATGGAGAAATTCAACTAAAAAAACAAATCCTTTTCATGGGGAGATGGCTTTGTTTCAGGATTGGCCTCCTGTTTGTCTGGTTTGGGAGGAATGGGAGTCGGTGGTCATAATTTTTTGGCCATCTTCCTCCTTCGTCTTGCCTGTTTCATCTTCTGATCTGCACTGGTCTCCAGAACCGCCCCAAACTGTTCCCTGGTAGCCCTTAAATGCCTCCTTTGATGAGGTCTGAAGGGGAGGCAGTTGTGCAGGCGCGGGGCTAGCTGGAGGCTTCAGGAACTTTCCGGAAGGTACCCCACTAATATGTGGTGTGCGGGCATGTGAGGCTATACCATACAAAAAAGATATTGTCACAGTGGTCAGAGTTGTCACAGCTTATCAGAAGATTGGAGGGGTTTGCAAATTTGAGTGTGCCATAACATAGGTTGGAAAAAGTTGCATCACACAATCCAGGCACTGCCAAGAAAAGGGTATTCCTAAAAACTGTGGTCAAACAAGGACACTTGTAAAAGGGAAGCCACAGTGTTCATTGGCTGGAACTGGCTGGAAGTTGCTGCAAGTGACAGGAAGTGGAATAATAGTGCATGGAGCTACATTAAAGTGGCTCAAGAACCGGAGGTGAATGTCCTATAGTGACTAAGTTAAAATCCTGGAGCAAATCTGCCAAGAAGAATGGGCCAGAATAGCTCAAACACCATATGCAATGTTGGTACATACCAAAAGACTGAAAGCTGTTATTCTAGATAAAGATGCCTTTGCTGAATTTTGTGTGGGGGTTAAATATTATGCAAGCAACATATTATATTTCCATAAAATATTTTCCAATACATCAGCAATATAACACAGTAATTAATTTGAAGTGTTAGTGTTTAAAAATAAAATATTAAAGGGAAATGCCAATATACCATTTGTAATTCAGTAATATGAGACAATTGGTCTGAGTTTTGAATACCTTTGTGAGATACTGTATACACTGATCAGCCATAACATTATGACCACTTGCAGGTGAAGTGAATAACCTGTCAGTGGGTGGGATATATTTGGCAGCAAGTGACCGCTCTGTTCTCAAAGTTGATGTGTTAGAAGCAGGAAAAATGGGCAAGCGTAAGATTCTGAACGTTTTTGACATGGGCCAAATTTTGATGCTAGATGACTGGGTCAGAGCATCTCCAAAACTGCGGCCTTGTGGGGTGTTCTCTGTCTGCAGTGGTCAGTACCTATCAAAAGTGGTCCAAGGAAGAAAAAAACAAACGGTGACAAGGTCATGGGTGGCCAAGGCTCATTGATACACATGGGAAGTGAAGACTGGCCCGTATGGTCCGATCCAACAGAACAGCTACTGTTGTTCAAATTGCTGAAAAAGTTCATGCTGGTTGTGATAGAAATGTGGGAGGACACACAGTGCATCGCAGTTTGATGCATATGGGCTGCATAGCTACAGACCAGTCAGGGTGCCCTGTCTACCGCCAAAAGTGCCTACAATGAACATGTGAGCATCAGAACTGGACCACAGAGCAATGAAAAAAGGTGGCCTGGTCTGATGAATCACGTATCCTTTTATGAATATGTATCCTTTTATGGATTCTCAATCTCCAGGCTCCCTCTTTATCCCCAGCCTGGTGGTCAATTTACAACCTTTTGAGACAACTCTCCAGCCATTTCATGCTCTGCCTTGTACTCATTTTTCCACATCTTGTCTTTATTCTGCAGCATCCATTATTTTACTCCCACCTCTTAATTTCCATACAACTCTGCCATTTCTTTTCCTTTACTGACCCCTTATCTCTTTCTCTCTACCTATCTCTTTCCTTTCGTTTTATTGTAGGATTGGTATGCAGGCTGTGGCTTAAAAGCAGCTTACACTATTCTTGATCATTTGTCCGCTTCCCTCCAGGGGCATTAATGAAGAGGGATCCCTTAATAATGTTGCCAGCTGGTAACACTGCTTTAACGCCAAATTCCCCTCTTTTCCTAACCAAATGGCACTCTATCAGTATTGGAACTCACTTCATTAAACACACAGTGCCATGTTTTGATGATTTGGTCAAACATCCCCAGTGTCCATATGATTGTGATTATTAGTGGGATGTTAATGGAGAACTATGGGTAATTAATTATCTGTTGAAACTGTGATTTCAGATACTTCTGGCATGGTTTTACTAGTCATCTAAAGCCAGCCCGCAATAAGAAGCATTGACTGTGATTGCCCTCCCGGGATTTATACCTGTGTCCTCCACGTGAAAGGCTGTATCTCTAACGACTACACCACCAAGGTATACATATGCCCAGTGTCTGTATAGCCTCCTGACATTGTATAATTTTGTCTCGCCTTAACATGACGTCAAGTTTCGATATTTCATTAGAAACCATTAACCATTGTGTTAAACTGAGTAACATTTCTTATTAGGTTTTCCTCCACCAAAAATATAATCGATGAACTTTATAGCTTTGACCACTCGCTGTTTTAACAGTTAATTAGCCATTAGTGAATGACATTGATACAATAAATTATGTTTCAATATAGGTGATAACTTACTTAATGGTCAAGTGATAAGATTAGAAAATCGTCAGCTAAGTTTTTGTCTATCCTGAACAAATCCTAAGAGATCATTTCGAAATTCCACCCGAAATTGTCGCAATATAACAGTAAACAGTTTCATTTTAGGCTTCTATATACCATAGATATTGAAGGTTGTAGCCAGTGGAGTTTGTGTCTATCCTGAACAAATCTACTTTTGCCACTGGCCGTTTAAACAGCGAATTAGCCATTTGTGAATGACATTCATATCAGTATAGGTGACGATAGTGGTGGACATTCAATGCTTCATTACCATTCCGCTAGCAGCAGGATATTATGCTTGGAGCGCCAACTCAGATTTTCTTTTTCAAAATAAAAGCCATAATTGAAATATACAAGGTATAAGGTATATAATATAGTTAACAATCTAGTCTGTACATTTTATGTTGAATGTCTGTTCCAATGTTATTCTTGTCTGTTCTTTCAATTATGGCTTTTATTGTGATAAAAATTGTGAGTGATGCCAGCATAATATCTTGCTGCTAAGTGAAGATAACTGACTTTTTTGTCAAGTGAAAAGACGAGTAGCCAGCAAAGTGTTTGTCTGTCCTGAATAAACAGTAATATCCACCAGAACTATTTCATTTTAGGCTTCCAATTACGTACAAAAGGTTGCAGCTTGCAGAGTTTTTGTCTGTCCTAAACACATCCTGAGGCATAATGTTTTAGCAGGGGCGGGAGGCGAACACGGGACCTGTTGTTCTGTAGTCTGCGCTTCTAACCACCAAGCTATTTAACAAAGTGTAGTCAGGTTGTCAGGCACTCACTCAATCACTCAGTAAGAGATATTTGCTCTTCTAGGCCAGCTCTACATACAAGGTCCGTCAAAAAAAGGAATTGGCCGGCAATTATTATGCTGTTCCTTCAAAATGCATTGTACAATCCAGATACATTACCACACTTTATGCAGATCACCATGGGCAGAGTGGGGGAGGCATCATGGGCTGAGCAAGGTGCTCCACTGATTGAAACGAAACTCTTGCAGGGAAAATGAAGCACCCATTGTCTTATTTAGTGTATGATTCGTAACATTATCCCTGCTACGTTAATGTCAACTCACAAAAACCTCAGGGCTGACCAAAAATATTCAGGCTAATGCCCTGAAAGCCTACGTGATGTTGCACTTGGTAAAATCTGCAGATTGTTCATGAACAATTGCATGCAGTTTTTTATTGTAGTTTGTGAGTGCTCACACATAGCATAGCAATGAGGATGTATCCAAATGAAGTGACTTTGTTCGAATTGAGAGTTAAACCTCTAAGTGAGCCCTGAAGGACACTAGTAGTGGGAGCTCATGGAGCAGACACAGACCCTCTTCCACTTCATCAAGAGCAGCAATCCAGATAATATGCAATCCATGAGTGTACGCACTTGACATGCTCATGTATTGAGAGACGGCAGCTAGCTTCTCGTACTCAGGGCAGATGCAGCCAGTTGAAAGGCTCATATAGGTAGGTTGACCCGGGCAATGTCATCCATGTCTACATGTGTTGCTAATTGAAAGCACTCAAGTGACACAAAAAGTCAGGGAAGTGTCGATAAAAGTCAGTGTAATTGGATGAGATGTTTTGAATTAACGTGCATTGTTAAGCTGTGCTATTTCTTTGCCTCAACTCTCTTTGGATATCTGGGCAGGTCACTTTTATGGACAATACAATGAACATTAAATTATTAAAAGGATATGACCCTTGTATATCCTTTAAATGGTAAAATAGCGAGTATTTCCTCTTTTGCACCATGTCTTCAAACACCTTCAGCCATATCTTTTGACTTGTCAAACTTTAGTAAAATAAACCTATATACGCTAAAATCATTTTCCACATTTTCAAATTCATACTTCTGCTATTAGCAGTTATATCATCAATGAAGACAAGTTAGCCCCTTCCAATGGCAGCCATATACGTATATACCCAAGCCACAATTCCCCCTCCACCAAATTTCACAGAAGAGGCTGTATGCTGGCTCTGTGTATGTATGCTTACCTTTGTGTCTTCAAAAACCTTTTATCTCTGCTTATCCTACTTCTTACTGTGGGCACAACAATCCAGTATATCACTTTGATACTTCTTCCACAGAATCACCATCACAAGACCCCAGATTTTTACGTGACCTCAGTGCGATTCAAAACCACAATCTTTGTTTTGGTAGTGAGGTGCTCTATTAAACTGAGCCACAATGGACCACTACAAAACAAAACTATAAAATACTGTACATGATTACCATCTATTATTGCATTAATTCAATTCATGATACACAATGGAGCATGGATATACAGCAGTGCAGAGTATATTCAACTTAGGTGCACTCACCTAAGTAAAGTAATGCTCTCAGTAAAATCTTATAATGAATAAATAAAAACGTTGAAATTACAGACTGACAGATGTTCTGTGATGCAGCCGATGGGGACATTGATGAATACAGACTCTGTCTCAGCATATTTCTCCAAGCGCATTGATAATGTCGTACCGAGGGCAAATGTTCTGACTTTCCTCCACCAAAAGCCCTGGGTAAATGGTAATGTCTGTGCGATGCTCAGAGCACAGTCTTCTGCCTATAGTTTTGGGGACCTGGAGCCTCTGAGATGGTCATGATATGAGGGATGAGGTGGCCCAGATATGAGGGATGAGGTGGAGTCTAACGACCACAGCGCTGACCAAGGACACATTTTGTGTGGACTGCGACACATTACTGATTATAAACGGAGAAACAGCAATGATGCCCAGCTTGCCACCACCTTCCCTGACGAGTTCAACCCCTTCTTTGCACGGTTTGAGACGACCAACAACATTCCTCCTGGAAGGCTTGATGAGGACCATGACGACTGCAACAATTAGTCTGCGACTTCAAGTTTCTCTTGTATGTTCATCAAAGATGACCTGAATGACACTTGGTCCAGGTAAGCAAACTCAGCAGTGAAAAATGCTAAAAAAAAATTCTATTTTTGCTGGAACGCATAAGCGGAGCCGGACAAGAAGAACGAATGTCTCTTACTGAGTGAGTGAGTGATTGACTGAGTCCCCCATGTTAAATAGCGTAGTGGTTTGAGAAGTGGCCCTGTAAACTATAGGCCCCGCATTCTGATTCTCCTCACATGCAAAGCAAAGTACGCATTATGAATTATTCCGTATAGACGAAACTTTCAGTATCTACATTATAATAAGCCTGAAATAAAACAGTTTATGGTAATATTGCAACTGTTTCTGGTGGATTTTCGAAGTATGCATCTGTGCATGCGTTTTGGGTCAGGATAGACAAACACATTTGCGGGCTACCACATACAATAGTTACATTATAGTAAGCACTAACTAAAACTGTATCTGGCATGGAAAAGTTCATTTTCAGTCTCGCTAGCTATTGCTTAATTTCTAATGATTATTCCTAGGAAGTTTGTAGCTAGTAGTAAGCCTATTACAGGCTAATAAGCTGTTAAAACTTCCCGTCACAAAAGTCATACAGTTCATAGACACTTTGAATCTGTTGAAACAACATTCATACATTTTATTTGTGGGCTGCAAAAAAAGTGTTTACGGTTATACTGTATTGTGCCTCTTTCTGGTAGATTCCATGATTCCCTCATCTTTCATTTGATTAAAAATGTAGTTATCATCACCTTTATTGATAGTTATTGTATCAATGTCATTCACAAATGAAAGAAAAGAGTGCATTGTTATGCCATGAAAGAAAAAAATACATTCTTATGCCATGAAATTAAATTGTTCAATAGTTTATGACTATTCCAGTAAGTAAGTAGATTCTGGTAAAACCTATTACTGGCTAAAATGCTGTACAGTGTTAGTGAATATCTGATCAAGTTGATAATGTATTACATCACCCATTCTTACTTAAACATGTAATCTGTCACTGGCTTCCTTAATCATATGCCTGTGCTATGTTAGGGTACAAATGGGCAAGTGCAGAAGAGAGTTCTTTCAGATGCTAGCATAAAAAAATTTAAAGGTGAATTTTAAAATGGCTAGGACATGTAAAGTACAGGTTCATAAAACACAGACATATCTAATGAACACAACATGGCTTTATATGATTGCATTAGAAAAAAACATTTATAGATGTTTTATACAGGTACTCGCTTTAATCTGACTATTATAATTAATTATGATTACAAATGAACAGTAGATTTCAAAACTTTAGTCAAACACATTATTGATAGCATCTACACAGCTAGTACTGTTGTAACAACATTGATATTTGTGGGAATTTCAGGAGCTATGCAATCTACAGATCCTGCAAACCCAAAAGTAATATTAAACTTTATTAAAGCCCTGGTGCTGTAAACATTTCATATATTCTTCTAAAATGTTCATGAATATCTCCTGACAATTAATCTTTAAAATAATATATATTCATGTCCCTTTTTGACAATTTTGGTAGAAATGTAGAAATGTATTGCAGTAAGTAACAATAGATTCAACAAACAACTCCTGATATGAAATTGACTTGAAATTGATTTGTGACTAATTCAACAACAACAAGTGGACTGCGTTTGGAAACAAAAATAAAATAACTAGTATTAGAAAAGAGCTGGTTTCTCTGGCCCTAAAAAGCAGGGACCAAGTGCGTAATCTTGATGTTCTGATCGACTCAGATCTCAAATTTAACAGTGATATCAAAACGGTCACCAAAATTCTATGTTTTCTTATTAATATGTTGTTCTGATTTTTTCATTTGAGTATTTGTTTTTATGCTAAAGATATTTTAAATATTAATTTTTATATATGTTTTTTTTTCTTTTTCTTTGTAAAGCACATTGAACTGCTTGAATGAATGAATTGTGCTTTATAAATACATTTGGTTTAGTTAATACTATGATCCTACAATAACAGAATATATATATTTTAAACAACTGAAAATATTACATATCGCTTGTTCAGTTTTTACCCATATATTATTTGATACTGAAATAAACGTTAAAAAAAACCTTTCTACAATGGTCCTTAAAACTCTCTAATAAAATTACTCCCACACCACCTGCCAATGTTTCCCCCCATGTTCACAAAGCGACTATGCCATTGATGCGTGTGTGCCCATGTCTGTGTCTTAACTTGTTTTTTGTGTGTTTGTCTATGTGTGTGTCTTTCAGAGTAATAGTATGTGTGATTTTTATATTTATTTTTGTTTTGTGCTCATCAGATTGTGTATATCAGGACCTAGTTTTCTTCTACCTCTCCAACACTGACCAGTTATTACTGATTACTCACTAAATAGGCTGTGTGTGGACAGACCCTGGAGTCAGTTGCCAGCATCCCAATGTGGTCTAACAATGGTTTGGGCCAATGCCAAATCTAGCAGTCTGCAGATGTCTAACCCTTTATAAGCAGAGGGCTTACAGGAGTATAGGCTTACTAACATTCAACTTCACCCATTATATTCCATGTCTGGTGCACTAAACCTGATTGTGTGTTTGTGCGTGCATGTGTGCTTTTGTTAATGTGTGTCAGGGAAGAATTTGTCTTGATCATTGTCTGTTGTCCAACTGCCAGCATTGTGTTTGTACTGGAGCCATCCAGGCTCAGGCACCCCTTTCCCTCTGACCCAACCCAGCCTGGTCCCCTTGTCTCTGGGCAGCCAGGGAACAGCGGCAGCCTGGCCTGAAGCCAATATTGAGGTGCTGGTTTAGGCTCTTTGCCTAGACAGGATTAATGAGAGACATTATGGGGTGTGTCCAGATATCTAGTTTGAGCTGACTTTCCCTGGGATATGGGGAGAAAAGGAGAAGCAGTGGATGGAGAGGGAGGAGAGGATTCTTCTTAATAACTGAAATAATATGTTCAACACAAAATTTAATAAAACTCATAAACTTTCACATACATATGATATATACAAATATCAAGCTGAATATATAGACATCATTGTCAGGTAAGTTTTCTTTGCCGCTTTTGCTTGGAGTAAAAATGTGTGTACATTTTAAATGGATTTGTGACCTAGATCTGGGTCATATAATCTTATCACTTTAATTATGCCTGAACTACAAACCAAACGTTAGGAAAATCGAAGTTTGCATTTAATGTGCTTGTTCGAAGTGAGTGGGAGCCACCAGAATGCAAAAGGGAGAAATTTATGTTTTTTTAATTTTTTGTTGCTTTATTTTGTAGTTTTTCAGTAATGCCTAAGCTGATTTGTGTGAGTAGATTTGGCTGCTCTAGCCAGGATTTGCCAAGCAACCAATTCACTCAGGAGTCCTAGCTTGCGTCTAGGTGCTCAAGGTGGAGCCTACACAAAAACCTACATGTCTTCTGAGGAGTGTAATGAAGGCTCTGTAATCTTTGTTCATTTGAGTAAGGGGGTAGAGACAGGGATGTCTCAGGACTTGTCTTCATGTGTGTGTTCTGTGTGCATGTGTGTGTGTTTGTCAGCAGATGATAGAGAAGTGGGGCTTGTTGGATGGTGTTGGGGGTGGGGGAACATGCTATCACTGTTCCTCCCACATTCTCTCTCACAATATATTTGTCTCTGCGCTCCCTTCGTTTTCTCCTCTGGTCTCTCGCCCTCTCTCTTTCTGTCTCTCACTTCTTCCATAATTTATGACAATCTGACTCTTCCTCATGTCCTTGTATTAGATGAATGGAAAGGAAATGTTTCATAAATGTACCAGTTTTAGTTGAAGAAATCTTTTAAAAAACATTGGACAAAACCTGTCATTTAGAATGAACATGGACAGAATTGGATGAGCTCATTAAAACTATATACATGTGTAACCGTTTCGTTCAGAGGTTCCGGTGACCAACATATTAGTGTCAGAAGCTGTTGAGGGTCACCTTTTAGAGAGTTATGGAATTCTACTGTTTTATTTGTCACAGCAAGAGAATGTACATACTATAAATTCCAATTACAGCCCTGTTTCCAAAAAAGCTGGGATGCTGTGTAATATGTAAAAATACAATGCAATGATGTGCAAATCATTTAAACCCTACATTTAATATATAGTAGTAGAAGGACAACATGAAAAATATATGCCAACTTTTAATTTGATGCCAGCAACACTTGCCAGCAACAAAAAGCTGGGACAGGGGCAACAAAAGACTGGAAAATGTGTGTTCAAGACTGGAAAATGTGTGTTTACATCTACAGACCTAAATGTGCCTTTTCCATTTAGTGATTTCCATGATTTTTTGGCAAACGAGGATGGGATGGCTAACTCTCCATTCACAGATTGTTCTGAGGGACTCCAAGGTTAACTGTGCACATGGACCACAACTGTGTGCAGGATCAATGTGCGCATTATGGAGGAGAGTTAACACGTACAATGAACGGTCAGTAGCTCAGACAGACGTTTTCTAAAGGCAGTGAGGGCAATTCTGTTACATATGTAATGCATTTCCATTAATTGCACGACTATACATTTTACTTGTACATGCATATACTTAACACTTGTAAATGTTCTGCCCTCCTCTATTTGCACTTCTGGTTAGACGCAAACTGCATTTTGTTGTATTGTACTTATACGTACTTGCTATATGACAATAAAGTTTAATCTAATATAATCTATGAAAGTCAACCTTCAATGCTTGTCAGTGGAGAATATGGAGATTAAAAGGCTTTTCTTTAGGAAAACACAGGAATTGGTGGTATTCATAGTGGTGGGAGAAAATGAAGGGGGGGACCAGGCCAAGGGGGGAGGTGAATAGGGACAGAGTGGGGACCAGACATCACACAATTGTGGAAAATATGGTCACTTTTTTCGAGAGTGCCCTGAACCGGAGAGACAGGGAGCTGTGGGTGGAGGATGGTGGAGTGGGCCCACATGCAATGTCACACTCAGAAAACTAAAGGAAAATTCCAAATTGGCATGTATTTTTCCAAAAACAATACAATTACACATTTTTGATATGTTGTATTTGTATTATTAAATATAGGTATACATGCATTCTGTTTTTATCTGCATTTTATGCAGCATTCAAACATTTTTGGAAACAGGGTTGTAATAAAATAAACAATATACAACAATATATGTATTATATTCGATTTTTGGAAGAAAACAACTAAAAAAATACAATTGCGGACACCCTGATGTACCCATGTGGACTCATTGTGGTCCACGCAACACGTGTGTGTATTTGTGCATGTGCACATAGTGTAGTTTAAATAAGAATGGGTGTTTCTATGTGATTACTTGTATCACATGATAAGGAGCATGAGAATCCTCATTACATAACCTCAATACAAAAATTACCTGGCACACAGTTCTCACACACAGAAAGACACAAACACACACTCTAATGCGCAGATGATGTCTTTGATCACCCTACTGAATATACAATGTTTGGTATTAAACACCACCTTATTTCAAGAGTGTCATTTTATCTAGGGGGCCCTAAATGCATAAAGATTTTGAGTGGCAGTAATTTCCAGTCATATCACTAGTAATCAACCACACCCTTCATTAATTAACCAAGTGTTAACGACTTCAGGGGTTGAAAGCTCCCGCTCATACGCGCACATAATATTTTTGTTTTTTTCCCTATGATAGAATGTGTGCTTGATTAATTCTGATCCACTTAATAAGATAGCAGACAATTTCCCATGTGAATACTGAACATGCTCAAGCTCAAACACACATACAAACACTATGTCATTGACTGTTATTGAATGATGGATTCATTAGGACTTTTAATGAGGTGTAAAACAAGGGGAGTGTTTTGAATGTGGATGACTGAAGTCAGTTTCAGTCAGCCTCTCTCCATTCCCCTCCCTCTTCTTGTTGCATGCTTGGTGTTTGGGGCTTTGGAGGTGGCTGCCTGGTGAGAGGGCCTGTTTTTCTTTAGATTTGATTTGGTTTTTGCATGATTTCTAGTTCTCCTTTCCATAACTTGGGTTTCTTCAGTACTTAGTTTTTTGAGGGGAAGGGGGTAGTTTGTCTGGCTCTTGACAGTATGGCTGCCATTATGCTGCTTTGCCCACCAGAGAAGAGGCATTGTTGTTGAGGCACAGTTTCAAGTCTGTACCGGTGGATGGAGTTTTAGTTGAGGAAGTGTTGCCGGTCGTTGGCAAACATGTAGGTGCTGAACTTTTCACTTGGCTTCTAAAATGAACAAAGCAATTCTGTTCATGAAGAAAACGGCCTTGGTAAGTATGCTAATTGCTAGTGGGCTTATTGTTAGGAATGAATTGTGGGTGGTTCCGCCTCTTTATACATCATCAACTAAGGTAGTTGTGGCTAATTTCACACAATTCATTATGGATGAGCAGATCCGAAAGGAAATCTGTAGAAGAAACAGTTCGACATCTTAAAGTTTTGTTGTCTCGACACTACCATCAGACTTTAAAAAAAAATGTTTTACTCTGTTACAATGGACCTGAAGCAAATAATTAATAGCGCTCGGCAATCAGGCATTTTCCCAAGGTCTCTAAAACAGCTGTGTAAGATCTGTGCCCTGTTCACGTTACTCCGCACCGGGAACTGGCGCACCTTCTAGACCTCAACCTTTCACTGCACCTGAGCGCATCACTCTTCCCGCCTCACAATCACCTAAATACTGAGCACCTGTGTCGCTTTGTTTTCTTCCATTATTTAGTTCATTCACTACCTGCCTACCGATTGTGAGGTATTGATTGTTTGTTCTCTGCATCATTACTAAGCTCTTTTTGGATTCTCTAAAGTTTTTTTGATTTTTGTGTACCATCCTCCTTCTGCCCGACTTTTGCCTGTCTGTTGGATAACTGAGTTTTGACCTTCTGCCTGCCTGTGATTTGGAGACCAGCCAAGCCCGCTTGTGCCTCAGTGTGTATTGCTTTCCTGGCCTGTACTTCTGACCACGCATCAGCAGTTCCCTGTTGTCAATAAAAGTGGTGGACACCAAAACAGGAGCCACAGCATCAGCCTCCACCTGGTATAGTTACAAGCTGCCATTAAGCCATACAACTACAATGAACAAATATAGACCAGTATAAAATCTCCCTTTTATAGCCAAGATCATTGAGAAGGTTGTCTTCAATCAACTCAATTTTGTGACCTCAAGCAATCTCTTAGACAAATTTCAGTGAGGCTTCCAACCTTAACACAGCACTGAACCGGCCCTAATATACCAGCCCTAATATACGTTTTATTATGAATACTGATTCCGATAAAATAACAGTTCTAGTTCTATTAGATCTCAGAGCAGCATTTGACACTGTAGATCATAAAACAAGTATAGATAGCCTGGAAAACTGGGAAGGAATCTCTGGGACAGTCCTTGATTTGTTCAGATTTTATATAGATGGCTGGAGTTACTTTGTAACTTTAGAATCATTAATCTGATAGGGTGGCAATGACATGTGGCATTCCGCAGGGATCAGTTCTTGGACTGCTTCTGTACACCTCTACATTCTACTTCTGGGCCAAATTCTACAGAACAATAACATTCACTACCAAAACTCTGCCGATGATACTCAAATATGTATGGTTCTCAAACTGTATGACAACAGCTCAATCGACTCTCTTTGTCACTGTATAGAGCACATGAATACCAGGATTAACCTAAATTGTCTACAATTAAACCAAGATAAAAGATGATTGTGTTTGGCAAAAAAAAATAAATAATAAAATTACAACACGTATTAGTAAAGAGCTGGATTCTCTGGCCCTTAAAACCAAGGCTCAAGTGTGTAATCTTGGTGTTCTGATAGACTCAGTCTTCACATTTAACAGTCATCAAATCAGTCACCAAAACAGCATTCTAAAAACAAAAAGTATATATCCAGAATCAAAAGCCTGGTGTCCCAAAAAGACCAAGAGAAGCTCATCCATGATTTTATTTCGAGTAGGGCTGACTACTGTAATGGCCTCTTAACTGGACTCCCCAAAAAGAC
Source organism: Esox niger (assembly GCA_016801105.1). NCBI lineage: Eukaryota > Metazoa > Chordata > Actinopteri > Esociformes > Esocidae > Esox > Esox niger. Next base: position 24,467 of record JACXGJ010008741.1, read on the forward strand.
TGTAAAACAGCTACAGCTCATTCAGAATGCAGCTGCTAGAATGTTAACCAGGACCAAGAGAACAGAGCACATGACTCCGGTTCTTAAGTTATTGCATTAGCTTCTAGTCAGTTACAGAATATATTTTTAGTGGTGCTTTTAGTTCCCCCTGAATGGTTTAGGACCCAAATACATTTCTGATATGTTTGAAGAATATAAACTGAGCAGGGCTCTTAGATCTATGAACTAACAATGGCGAAGCTGGATTTAGCAGTCATGCTGTACACTGGAATAAACTACCAGAAGATCTTAGACGTGCACCAAACGTATCCATTTCTAAATCCAGGCTAAAACACTTCTCTTTTCACATGCCTATGACTGAGCTCTTAAACTTAACCACACTGGGAGCCTTATAGCTTCCGTTGTTTTTATTATGTAGACTTAACTGACAGCTTTTATAGCTTCCTATGTTTTTATTTGTTTTATTAATTCTACATTCTTATTCTATGCTTTTGTAGAAAAATGCATTTATAATTACATCATTTTTTTCTAAATTTCTGTCAAAAAGGCTTTGTATTCTGAATTCTTGAAACATTATGTATACTCAACAACTTGTTTCTCCCCGTCAGCAACTCATGATGTCTCTGTGTTCAGGGGCAGTAATGAATGGAATGTCGGCTGAGTAATGCTCCTAGTCTCCATCTATGTGTGGTAGATTAGACCTTGGGCCTAGCAGAAACCACCAGAAGTTTCATTTTGGGGTATGTCTTAATAGCAGCAGTGGGGCTCCTGTTCCTTGTATTATAGAGTTTAACAGGAATCAATTCCTTATGGGAAGACCTGAGTTAGCAAAACCACCAGTAGTAACATGCCCCTGCTTTCGTGTGTAAGCTTTCACCAAGTTGTCTGGACAACCGACATTCTATGATTACGACTCCTTGATCTATGTCTGTAACCTTACATTCTCTAAGCTACATCATGGCAACAACAATTCCATTTATGCACATTTTGTGTATAAGTGCCGAATTCATCACCTGCACTGTTAGAAGAGTATATAAGCTTGAATCTGAAATGCCATAAACAGAACAGCTGTCATGACACCACTCTGTGTTGGTCTCTGTACTTGTATTCTTATTGTCATGATGCTTGTTCCCGCATGTACAATTAAACCAGAAATTATTAACTGTTATGCCAATGACTGAAGGAGTTTTTGCTTGATAGATATGCATTTTATATTTCTTTTTTATATATATTTTTTTAATTAAATATATATTCTGCTATCTTTAATCATTCAAAGTGCAAGTTCTGGTGCTACCAGAGGAATAACCTCTGTGTAAATGTGACAATCTCTGTTTTAATTCCAGTCTCTGTACCATTGACTGTAAAAATAATATGGATGTAGGAACCGTGACCTCACCCATAGGTGTCTGAAGACCCGTTCTGTTGCTCATTTTTGATGGAGTGTCAGGGGAGCGCGAGAGGGAGTCCAAGAAGAAGGAGGCAAGCGCAGTGGTCCAGGGAAAAACTTTTAATTTACAAAACAGTAAAACAAAACAGAGTGCCGTGCACTACAAAAACAGAACAAGCTGAAAACTAGGAATTAATATAACTATCAAAATAGCAAACATGGAACATGACAGCAAATAATGACCGACCAGGACAAGGAGAAAAGGGCCAAACTAAATACACAGACTAACAAGGAGACCATAAACAGGTGGGGGCAAAACACAGGTGAAAGGAATAAACTGATTAACTGAAACAAGAACAGGAAAGACCAAATAAGGACATGACAAATCACAGACATA